>JAIUZE010048351.1:0-23327 GCA_022085475.1 Heliosperma pusillum
GACACGGTCGAATACTCGATAAATATGCATGTCATGTTATGGCGATTTGGCAATGCATGTTAACATATTAAATAAAAATGCAAGCATAAAAATTAAAACTCCTAGTATGGCCTTTCCTAGAATAGAAAATCATATAATCTATTACAAGTTCGGAAACCAACTCCTTTGGTCCCTTGAACTTCATAAGCACGCCTCCTTAGGTCACTGTCTCTCTCGGAACTCCTTTCCGAATGGCACCGTCTTTGGGAAACTCCGGTTTTACAATTAGTTACAAAATATATAATAAAATTACAATAATTTCCTATTATACATTTGTAAAATAAAATAATACAAAAAAAGTGATTCGAGATCACATTAAATTACAACCGAATCAATATTCCCTTACATTTCGGGCAATATCGATTAAAACTAAGGCCATACAAGGAAAAATTACATAATTCCAAATTACATAAACCAAAATATGACATTCATAAATTGAAAATATGACATTCATAAATAAAAATGCAGCATTATAATATGTATAAAACATGCTCATGTTAAATGCCAAATCGCTCTATTTAACGGTTTATATCGAATATAACCCGGTTTTACGGAAATGCGTGATAATAACACTTTAAAATCACCAAACAATACATAAATCATATTTAAGTCCAAGTTAATTATCCCAACTCATTTAGGCCTCAAAAATTAGTCATCACTCAATTTTTGACAATAATTCAACTTGTTGTATAATTGCTCATAATTAGACTTTAAAATCATATTTTAATCAAATAAATCCAAATTTAATTACAATAATTTCAAAATTTGAATTTAAAATTTTTTGTACATTCTGGAACATTTCCATGACACTCATAATGTCAAAAATCATGGTTTAAAAATTTTGAATCGGTTTAGAGAAAAATGGTTGCGCTTTATCGGTTTTATCAAATAAAATACATAAAGCATGCAAAAATTAATCATATTAAATTTTCAACTTTAGATATGAAATGTGGGACATTTATGCAACCAGGAACAATTTTCTCTTGACATGAAAAATATTTTAGCTATATTTTCTTAATTAGTCACTATTTATGCCATTTTTACATTAAAAATTCATAAATCATGCAAGGCAAATCACATAAGTCTGAAAGTTTCCAGTATGACCAGAAAACATGCATGTGACAACATATCAAAATTTCATCATCAGATTCAAATCGGAAGTGTATTTGCTAAATTAGTCACTATTTATGTTATTTTTACATTAAAAATTCATAAATCATGCTAGACAAATCACATCAGTCTGAAATTTTCTAGTCTGACAGGAAAACATGCATGTGACAACATACTAAAATTTCATTGTCAGATTCAAAGCGGAAGTATTTTTAACCATTTGACCTTTATTTATTTCATTTTATCATATAAAAATCATAAATCATACGAAATACGTCCACTTCACACGAAATTTTACATACAGTAAGTAAAATGCATGTGTGATATTGTGTAAAAATTTCAAGGTTATAAGATAAGTTTAACTATTTTTAGTATTTTAAACATCATTTTACTCATTAAAATGTAATAAAAATACTAAAAAAAATATTTGAGCACTATAAATTTCCATAAATCATCAAAATGACCTAAAATCATATTAGGACCAAAATATATTGACATGCAAATAACTTTGTGATTTTATCTTATAAAACACAAATTACTAGTTTTCATTAAGTTACCATAACTCGAAAAAACTATAAATCGATTATGCATGCAACAACCTTGGCTCTGATACCACTTGTAAGTTTCTTAAACTCAATAGTAGACACTTCTAATATCATTATACATTTAGTTTACTCTTAAACTAAATAAATCTTTTGCATGCATAACAAAATAAGACAAAGATAAGAAGAATTTTTCCTTACATTGATCTTATGACAAATATGGGCACAAAATAGGACTCCTTCCTACTTTGATCTTGAGCTTATAATGTTAGGGATAAACTTCCAAGTTCTAAGTGTTAGAACACTCCTATTAGATGCACCGAAGACTATCCCTAATCACTACTAAAAGATACTACACTAGTATATAATGGTAGTCTCCCTTAAAATAATCTAATAACCTCTTATTACTACACTAGTAATATTATTAGAAAATATGAACTTTAATATAAACTTCTTAAGTTGTAGAGAGAAGTTGGAGAAATATATGAGAGATAAGTGATTTTTGCATGTCTCTTAATATGAGTTGGTGTGTAGAATAAATAAGAGGAAATTTTCCTCTTCAATCTTCACATGTTCCGGCCACATGCCCTCATGGAGGGGTGTGTGGTCACTTTCAATTGTTCTTAACAAGAAAGGGTTGAGTGTTTGGGTCTTTGTAGTAATCATTTGTTCTAATTCTCAATTAGAATAAAATTACAAACTAAAAACCTACCCAACATCACCACAAAACCGGTACACCCATGTAATATGGGTGTCCATTTTATTTTTGCAATTTGTCATTTGTCACAAGTGTGACATGTGACATGTAACATGTAATTTAGGCTTATAAATGTACATTTAACTAATTTAAATGCAATTTCATAACAAATTAATTAGACTTAACATTTTAAGTCACATTTTATAATTACATGTAAATAAAAGGGGTCCTCTCATATTTGGTTAAAAATAATCTACAACAGTTTGTAATTATAATCGACCAATTTAACTTATCTCAAATGTTTCATAAACATAATGCATTCTTAGTAATATAACAATTAAATTACCAAAATGAATCTTATTTAATCATATTACAATAAGATGTATTTCTCACTCACAATTTAAACTTGATTCATTTTAAGGGATTAATTAATCTGTATCACTATACAATTAATTAATGTACATGATTAGGGGATTGTCCTTTACGTGTGACCTCAAGGGATCAACTGATCACCGTCATACGACAGTAACGTCAAACTCAATTGAGCCAATCGTTACCGATTTATGTTGACCAGTTTACTATAATATTAATCATCCCTTTGTATTCTTATTATTGAGATTTAATTATGTGATCGCACTATTGTTGAGGACATTTACTCCAACATGAAGTTGTGGTGTCTTATTTGCTTTGTGCTTTGAGGACTCACTTATCTTGGTCATTGGCTTTGTGCTTTGATTAAGAAACCCTATATCCATTGGCTTTGAGCTTTGGAAGAGCCTATCCTTGTTTCATTTTCTTTACTTTCAGTCTTGTTTTCGAACCATTTGTGTGTGTGTGTGTGTAAGCAAGCAAAACCTTTACTGAAATCAATACTTTTATGAATAGTTTCATTGCATATTTGGCAGCGGAAAATTGTATATGTTTAAAACTTTTTAATTAATAACAACGAGGGTCACTAAAATATAAAATCGAATACATAAAACGAGTTTAAAAGCTATAATACATTAAAGAGCGAATTAATAAAATACAAACACAATCAAAGGATCCCTTGATACAAAATACTAACAAAAGTCCAAAAGGACGAGTTACAACAACGTAAAGGGTATATCGTTGTCTCAACAACGCTCACTAGCTCACTCGTCTCAAAACCCAAAATAGCACCGACATGTCAACTGTTATTCACGAAACATGAATGCCACATTCAGTGGGGCGTAAGTACGTGTCCTGCCAGCCATATTATACAATGATATCATACAAACACATAATCATGTAAACATGTGAAAGACTCTCATACAACCTATAAAAGACTCAACATTGATAATAACGGTAATTTAAACATACAGAAACTCTCATTATCATAAGGATTCATATCAAGGCAGAACATATCACATGGTACGACATAAGGGTAAGTCGAGATAAATGGATCACCAAACATCCGCTTGAGTCATTTACAAAACTCTTAGTTTTTAATAGGCTTAGAATCAACGGAGATAAACATTTAACAATACAACAAAAAAGGATCATTGTGCATATGCAACTCATTACATCTAAGACTCTAGACATACCCACCGGTGAGGATATTAATCTATCCTCAATCTGACTCTGGTGCACTAAAGTTACGGGCCGAACGATCCCGTATGATAAGTGGTAACTTTCAAGTTCCAAGACTCGGACATGGCACACATAACCGTAACCAAAGGAAGAGTAATCTCAATGCGGGACATGGCACACATAACCGTTAAAAAAGAGCCGCAAGAAGACGGGTATCGCGGGACATGGCCCACATAACCGTAACCAAAGGGCCGCAAGTCTAGTTAAGAAATCTCAATGTGGGACATGGCACACAAAACCGTAACCAAAGGGCCACAAGAAGAGTTAAGCTTAGCATGTGCACAAGGATTCCACAACGCATATGTACAACATTTGACGGCCTGGTCAAAAAATGCAACGGTCCAACTCCCAACATAGTCTTCATACTCACACAAACTCAACCAAGACTAAATCATGGAATATAAGGAAAAACCGACATCATTCAATTCACTTATGATGCATTCGGAAAGTAACTATAGAGTATAAACATGAGTACGATATCTAACATCTAAAAGGGAAATAAACCAAGTTGTATAATGTCAAACAAGTGTTATTACATCTTACCCAAGTACTAAAATAAATATTTATAAGCATAATAAAGAACATAAACCCCTCCCCCAAAACAATGCGTTTTGAATCCGTCTAAAGTAAGGGTCAATTTCAAACGGTAATAACTCAAGTTTTAGACATGAAAATACATTGACATCAATTTTAATTGATAATTATCCTCTTACGATTCTAACTGTGACACCCCCCGATTTAATTATAAAGTAAACACAAAGATTTGAAAGTCCTAAACCTCTAATTAGACTCCTCTAATTAGTTCATTAAATTACATGAAATTAATGATTTAGGATCTAGTTATCATGCATGCAAATATAAAAGCATAAAAGAAAAGATAAGACGAAAACATCCTTACATTGAGATTTTTCGGTTCAATATGGGCATAATAAGAACTCCTTCTTATTGTTCTTGAGCATGAAATTAATGGATGATCCTCCATAAAACAACCTCCAAAGTAGAAGGTCTCCTTCTTGTTGCACCCAAGACTAAACCCAAATAATCTTAACTTATTATTAATTAGATAATAAGTAAGACATTATACTACTAATATTATTGTATTACTACACTAGTAATATGTAGAGAATATTAGTTTGCATGTGAGTTTTAGAGAGAAGTTGAGGATTTTAGAGAGATATCTAAAACAATTGAAATGAATGAGCAAAATGAAATGAACAACCAAGTGCACTATTTATGGGCACTTGACCGGTCATGCTCTCACCAAAAGGGTGATAATTTTGCTTATTATATTCTCATGCAAATGACTTGAGTGTGGGCAAGAAAATGATAATGATCATGTGTCATAACATGTCATAATCACTTGGTGGAGTGTGGATTTAGTAGAGAATAAACATGATTTTTTTTCTACTAGCTAAAACCGGTCCAAGTGTCTCATATGGACCATTTTGATTTTTTGATATTTGTCCCACAAATACTTATTAATCATATGCTTAATTATCTTGCATAATTAAGTGTTAATTTGATCATATAACAATTATATGACTCAAATTAATAAACAATATGTACTTAACTTTTAAGTGATATTTTACCATTATATCAATATATAATGGGTCCCATAATGCCCAGTTAATTTATTTTACAACTCCTTGTAAGTATAATTAACTAATTACCTCTACCTCAAAATTTATGCATTACCTCAACTAATTTAATGAATCAACGATTAATCACTAAATTAAATCTTATTTAATCGTATTAAAATAAGACGTAAAATTTATTCAGTCAGTTATCGTATAATTGACTAATAAACTTAAGTGGAATGAGTTCATAACTCAATTTCCAATAAATAACTCTCGTAACTAAACGTACATATCAAATATATGTAATGCTCTAATTAAACTGTATCGTATACAAATAATTAGTATTCTATTTGGGTCTCATCCTATAGGTGTGACCTAAAGGGATCAGTTGATCACCGTCGTCATACGACAATAACGTCAAACTCTAGTCAGCCGAGCGTTACCGATTTACGTTAATCAACTGACGTGGAATATCATAATATACTAATCATGCCACGTATATTTCAAATGAGATTTATTATATAAATGCACTTATTGTGGAGGACACTTACTCCAACAAGATTTGCAGCGGAAATAGGAGATTTTTAAAAATATAAAAGCAAAACTGCGAATGTCACTATATTATAAAACCAAAATTTCGTTTAACAAATCGTTTGTACAAAATATAACTTAAATAAATGCAAGGGATCCCGATCCCTTGATGAATACAATTAAGATAGTAAAACTACTATAAACCATAACGCTTAAGGTGAATCGTTGTAAGTACAACGCTCGCTAGGTCACTCGTCAAAACCCCATGGAATACCAACCTGCAACCTGTTCATTCATGAAACATGAATGCCACAGTCAGTGGGGAGTAACTAGGGGTTCTCCCAACCATATCACATCAAGACGCACATAAACAATTATAGAAACATATATCACCATGCATACATACATATCAGGTGAAGTATAAGTACAACATTTCATAATAACATTACATAGGCGCCTGAACCATCATTCATATCATTAACATGCGACATCGACTCGGGGAAGACTCCCCTTGGCAACCACGTCGATCACCGTTGGCTTGCATGTCACCATTAATGACCATGTTCTTGAGAAGGTTAGGGACTCCATACAAACCAAACATAGGCATCCAATTAATCATGTAGACAATCAAACAAATGATCGAACATGATGCGATTGTGCAGCGGAATAGGACATGATTTGTAACCGGGATATTTGCCAACGCTAGACCTATAGCATTAACAATGGGAAATCACTCAATACGCGTCGAATGATTCGTTCTTAAGTTTTGGAATACGCGTCCAACTCTCAAGCTGTGATTGAACTCACTCAAACACTCATGTTCTCACAATTAACAACGTTAATTTGCAAAGAGGAAATTCTTTTTTCTTATTCAAAATCTTGTGTTTTTCTTATGTTTCAAAACAAGGCCTTAAATAGGCATTATCACACGCCTACTATGGCTGGTCAAACCAGGCAATAAACAACCCAATTAAGGCTCTTAAAGAGGCTCTTAATTAGGCTAAAACTTACCTTCTTTGGCAGCCCTATAACAGCTATAAAAACTGAATCCTATGCAGCCATAAACAAGCAATTAACACTAGTTTTATGACTACAATTAACTCCTACTTATGACTTTCTAAAAGCTACATTATTGGACATAAAATTCAAGACCTAAATGACAATAAAACAGGAATTAAAATGACAGCAATTAAACAGTCAACATGACTGTTACATCAAAACTTGATCAGCTTCATGGTAGCATTAAACAGTGCAGAAGACCGTTGCTTGAGGCTTTCTTGACTTAGGTTTACTTGGCTTCATTGTCTTCGTATTCAATGAAAGCTCGAGATACATTGAATCATTCCGAGATTCATTTAGCCAACCCCAAAATAATCATCGGAATGCCTTAAACTGATCTCCGACTTGCATTGAACCTGTCCCTCCAATGACCCGTATATGTACTCGTATCATCCGCCCTTTATTCAAAAAGAATCGTCCCGATTCTTAGACCTTTTATTGTGGAGATAATTTGCTGATTTGTGCCCATTATTTGATGCCTAACTCCCGGATTGAACACCTTCGAGGATTGTTGCTGATTCCAATCACAAACTCGCATATTGGGGCATTGTGTTATGCTATTGTTCACGAAAACTCTACAGCCCCGAACCATATTTTGTGAAAAATGATTCAAACCTCGCACTGATTCTGAAATGCCATAAAAAAAGTTAGAAAGAAATGAATCATTAACAATAATCGTGCAACATACACCATAATGTTTCGGAATTGATCTATTCACGTTCTCAGATTGAAAACCATGAGTCTCTTGGGCTGTCCATCTTGTTTCCGATGTTAGATCACAGCATTTGATAGGGCAATCGAATATAGGAGGCAAATCGAAATTGATGGCAAGATCATCCTCCTTGGTAAAACCATTGTGAAAGAGCGATGCACCTTCTGGTTCGTTGATGCACTGTAACAGTACGGCCTAGTTTAAAAGGTTGTACCGTCCTGGACTGGATGGAACTTCATCATCGTAAACATCAAAAACAGGAGGCAAATTTGGATTGAAAAGTCCCCCCATTGGATCGTCTTGGTTTAAGGAAATCAAGAGCCTAAGCTCTGATACCATATGATACGATTGAGCAGCGGAATATGACATGATGTGTAACCGGGATATTTGCCAACGCTAGATCTATAGCATTAACAATGGGAAATCACTCAATACGCGTCGAATGATTCGTTCTTAAGTTTTGGAATACGCGTCCCAACTCTCAAGCTGTGATTGAACTCGCTCAAACACTCATGTTCTCACAATTAACAACGTTAATTTGCAAACAGGAAATTCTTTTTCTTATTCAAAATCTTGTGTTCATCTTATATTACAAAACAAGGCCTTAAATAGGCATTATCACACGCCTACTATGGCTGGTCAAACCAGGCAATAAACAACCTAATTAAGGCTCATAAAGAGGCTCTTAATTAGGCTAAACATACCTATTATGGCAGCCCTATAACAGCTATAAAAACTGAATCCTATGCAGCCATAAACAAGCAATTAACACTAGTTTTATGACTACAATTAACTCCTACTTATGACTTTCTAAAAGCTACATTATTGGACATAAAATTCAAGACTTAAATGACAATAAAACAGGAATTATACTGACAGCAATTAAACAGTCAACATGACTGTTACATCAAAACTTGATCAGCTTCATGGTAGCATTAAACAGTGCAGAAGACCGTTGCTTGAGGCTTTCTTTACTTAGGTTTACTTGGCTTCATTGTCTCCGTATTCAATGAAAGCTCGGGATACATTGAATCATTCCGAGATTCATTTAGCCAACCCCAAAATAATCATCGGAATGCCTTAAACTGATCTCCGACTTGCATTGAACCCGTCCCTCCAATGACCCGTATATGTACTCGTATCATCCGCCCTTTCTTCAAAAAGAATCGTCCCGATTCTTAGACCTTTTATTGTGGAGATAAGTTGCTGATTTGTGCCCATTATTTGATGCCTAACTCCCGGATTGAACACCTTCGAGGATTGTTGCTAATTCCAATCACAAACTCGCATATTGGGGCATTGTGTTATGCTATTGTTCACGAAAACTCTACAGCCCCGAACCATATTTTGTGAAAAATGATTCAAACCTCGCACTGATTCTGAAATGCCCTAAAAAAAGTTAGAAAGAAATGAATCATTAACAATAATCGTGCAACATACACCATAATGTTTCGGAATTGATCTATTCACGTTCTCAGATTGAAAACCATGAGTCTCTTGGGCTGTCCATCTTGTTTCCGATGTTAGATCACAGCATTTGATAGGGCAATCGACTATCGGAAGTCCCATCGAAATGGATGGCAAGATCATCCTCTTTGGTAAAACCATTGTGAAAGAGCGATGCACCTTCTGGTTCGTTGATGCACGGTCCATACGACCTGGTTTTAAAGGTTGTACCGTCCTGACTGGATGGAACTCATCATCGCAACTCAAAAAATGAGGCAAATTTGATTGCAAGTCCCCGCCCCCCCATTGATCGCCTTGGTTTAAGGAAATCAAGAGCCCAGCTCTGATCAATGATGCGATTGTTGCACGGAATAGGATCATGGTTGGTCACTGGATTTTGCCAACGCTAGAGACATAAGATTAACAATGGGAAATCACTACAATACGCTGTCGATGATTCGTTCTTAAGTTTTGGAATACGCGTCCCAACCGCAAGCTGTGATTGAACTCACTCAAACAACTCATGTTCTCTCAAATTAACAACGTAATTTGCAAAAGGAAATTCCCTTTTTCTTGATTCAAATCTTTTGTAAATCTTATATTAACAAAACAAGGCCTTAAATATGCATTACACACACTATCACCGCCTACTATGGCTGGTCCAACCAGCACTAAACCCTAATGAGCCTTAAATAGGCTTCTTATTAGGCCTAACATACCTATTAATGGCAGCCCTTAACAGCTATAAAAACTGAATCCTATTCAGCCATAAACAGCAATTAACACTAGTTTTATACTACAATTACTCCTACTTATGACTTTCTCAAAAGCTACATTATTGGACCTAAAAATTCAAGACTTAAATGACATAAAACAGGAAGTAATGACAGCATTAAAAACAGCAACATGAATGTTACATCAAAACTTGATCAGCTTCATGGTAGCATTTAACAGTGCAGAAGACCGTTGCTTGAGGCTTTCTTGACTTAGGTTTACTTGGCTTCATTGTCTCCGTATTCAATGAAAGCTCGAGATACATTGAATCATTCCGAGATTCATTTAGCCAACCCCAAAATAATCATCGGAATGCCTTTAACTGATCTCCGACTTGCATTGAACCCGTCCCTCCAATGACCTGTATATGTACTCGTATCATCCGCCCTTTCTTCAAAAAGAATCGTCCCGATTCTTAGACCTTTTATTGTGGAGATAAGTTGCTGATTTGTGCCCATTATTTGATGCCTAATTCCCGGATTGAACACCTTCGAGGATTGTTGCTGATTCCAATCACAAACTCGCATATTGGGGCATTGTGTTATGCTATTGTTCACGAAAACTCTACAGCCCCGAACCATATTTTGTGAAAAATGATTCAAACCTCGCACTGATTCTGAAATGCCATAAAAAAAAGTTAGAAAGAAATGAATCATTAACAATAATCGTGCAACATACACCATAATGTTTCGGAATTGATCTATTCACGTTCTCAGATTGAAAACCATGAGTCTCTTGGGCTGTCCATCTTTTTTCCGATGTTAGATCACAGCATTTGATAGGGCAATCGAATATAGGAGGCAAATCGAAATTGATGGCAAGATCATCCTCCTTGGTAAAACCATTGTGAAAGAGCGATGCACCTTCTGGTTCGTTGATGCACTGTAACAGTACGGCCTGGTTTAAAAGGTTGTACCGTCCCGGACTGGATGGAACTTCATCATCGTAAACATCAAAAACAGGAGGCAAATTTGGATTGAAAAGTCCCCCCATTGGATCGTCTTGGTTTAAGGAAATCAAGAGCCTAAGCTCTGATACCATATGATGCGATTGAGCAGCGGAATATGACATGATTTGTAACCGGGATATTTGCCAACGCTAGACCTATAGCATTAACAATGGGAAATCACTCAATACGCGTCGAATGATTCGTTCTTAAGTTTTGGAATACGCGTCCCAACTCTCAAGCTGTGATTGAACTCACTCAAACACTCATGTTCTCACAATTAACAACGTTAATTTGCAAAGAGGAAATTCTTTTTCTTATTCAAAATCTTGTGTTAATCTTATATTACAAAACAAGGCCTTAAATAGGCATTATCACACGCCTACTATGGCTGGTCAAACCAGGCAATAAACAACCTAATTAAGGCTCTTAAAGAGGCTCTTAATTAGGCTAAACATACCTATTATGGCAGCCCTATAACAGCTATAAAAACTGAATCCTATGCAGCCATAAACAAGCAATTAACACTAGTTTTATGACTACAATTAACTCCTACTTATGACTTTCTAAAAGCTACATTATTGGACATAAAATTCAAGACTTAAATGACAATAAAACAGGAATTAAAATGACAGCAATTAAACAGTCAACATGACTGTTACATCAAAACTTGATCAGCTTCATGGTAGCATTAAACAGTGCAGAAGACCGTTGCTTGAGGCTTTCTTGACTTAGGTTTACTTGGCTTCATTGTCTCCGTATTCAATGAAAGCTCGAGATACATTGAATCATTCCGAGATTCATTTAGCCAACCCCAAAATAATCATCGGAATGCCTTAAACTGATCTCCGACTTGCATTGAACCCGTCCCTCCAATGACCCGTATATGTACTCGTATCATCCGCCCTTTCTTCAAAAAGAATCGTCCCGATTCTTAGACCTTTTATTGTGGAGATAAGTTGCTGATTTGTGCCCATTATTTGATGCCTAATTCCCGGATTGAACACCTTCGAGGATTGTTGCTGATTCCAATCACAAACTCGCATATTGGGGCATTGTGTTATGCTATTGTTCACGAAAACTCTACAGCCCCGAACCATATTTTGTGAAAAATGATTCAAACCTCGCACTGATTCTGAAATGCCATAAAAAAAGTTAGAAAGAAATGAATCATTAACAATAATCGTGCAACATACACCATAATGTTTCGGAATTGATCTATTCACGTTCTCAGATTGAAAACCATGAGTCTCTTGGGCTGTCCATCTTGTTTCCGATGTTAGATCACAGCATTTGATAGGGCAATCGAATATAGGAGGCAAATCGAAATTGATGGCAAGATCATCCTCCTTGGTAAAACCATTGTGAAAGAGCGATGCACCTTCTGGTTCGTTGATGCACTGTAACAGTACGGCCTGGTTTAAAAGGTTGTACCGTCCCGGACTGGATGGAACTTCATCATCGTAAACATCAAAAACAGGAGGCAAATTTGGATTGAAAAGTCCCCCCATTGGATCGTCTTGGTTTAAGGAAATCAAGAGCCTAAGCTCTGATACCATATGATACGATTGAGCAGCGGAATAGGACATGATTGTAACCGGGATATTTGCCAACGCTAGACCTATAGCATTAACAATGGGAAATCACTCAATACGCGTCGAATGATTCGTTCTTAAGTTTTGGAATACGCGTCCCAACTCTCAAGCTGTGATTGAACTCGCTCAAACACTCATGTTCTCACAATTAACAACGTTAATTTGCAAACAGGAAATTCTTTTTCTTATTCAAAATCTTGTGTTAATCTTATGTTACAAAACAAGGCCTTAAATAGGCATTATCACACGCCTACTATGGCTGGTCAAACCAGGCAATAAACAACCTAATTAAGGCTCTTAAAGAGGCTCTTAATTAGGCTAAACATACCTATTATGGCAGCCCTATAACAGCTATAAAAACTGAATCCTATGCAGCCATAAACAAGCAATTAACACTAGTTTTATGACTACAATTAACTCCTACTTATGACTTTCTAAAAGCTACATTATTGGACATAAAATTCAAGACTTAAATGACAATAAAACAGGAATTAAAATGACAGCAATTAAACAGTCAACATGACTGTTACATCAAAACTTGATCAGCTTCATGGTAGCATTAAACAGTGCAGAAGACCGTTGCTTGAGGCTTTCTTGACTTAGGTTTACTTGGCTTCATTGTCTCCGTATTCAATGAAAGCTCGAGATACATTGAATCATTCCGAGATTCATTTAGCCAACCCCAAAATAATCATCGGAATGCCTTAAACTGATCTCCGACTTGCATTGAACCCGTCCCTCCAATGACCCGTATATGTACTCGTATCATCCGCCCTTTCTTCAAAAAGAATCGTCCCGATTCTTAGACCTTTTATTGTGGAGATAAGTTGCTGATTTGTGCCCATTATTTGATGCCTAATTCCCGGATTGAACACCTTCGAGGATTGTTGCTGATTCCAATCACAAACTCGCATATTGGGGCATTGTGTTATGCTATTGTTCACGAAAACTCTACAGCCCCGAACCATATTTTGTGAAAAATGATTCAAACCTCGCACTGATTCTGAAATGCCACAAAAAAGTTAGAAAGAAATGAATCATTAACAATAATCGTGCAACATACACCATAATGTTTCGGAATTGATCTATTCACGTTCTCAGATTGAAAACCATGAGTCTCTTGGGCTGTCCATCTTGTTTCCGATGTTAGATCACAGCATTTGATAGGGCAATCGAATATAGGAGGCAAATCGAAATTGATGGCAAGATCATCCTCCTTGGTAAAACCATTGTGAAAGAGCGATGCACCTTCTGGTTCGTTGATGCACTGTAACAGTACGGCCTGGTTGAAAATGTTGTACCGTCCCGGACTGGATGGAACTTCATCATCGTAAACATCAAAAACAGGAGGCAAATTTGGGTCGAAACCCCTTGATTGGAACTCCAAGAACTCCTCCATGGATCGTCTTGCATTTAAGGAAATCAAGAGCCTAAGCTCTGATACCATATGATGCGATTGAGCAGCGGAATAGGACATGATTGTAACCGGGATATTTGCCAACGCTAGACCTATAGCATTAACAATGGAAAATCACTCAATACGCGTCGAATGATTCGTTCTTAAGTTTTGGAATACGCGTCCCAACTCTCAAGCTGTGATTGAACTCGCTCAAACACTCATGTTCTCACAATTAACAACGTTAATTTGCAAACAGGAAATTCTTTTTCTTCTTCAAAATCTTGTGTTAATCTTCTCTTACAAAACAAGGCCTTAAATAGCCAAAACACATGCCTACTATGGCTGGTCAAACCAGGCAATAAACAACCTAATTAAGGCTCTTAAAGAGGCTCTTAATTAGGCTAAACATACCTATTATGGCAGCCCTATCACAGCTATAAAAACTGAATCCTATGCAGCCATAAACAAGCAATTAACACTAGTTTTATGACTATAATTAACTCCTACTTATGACTTTCTAAAAGCTACATTATTGGACATAAAATTCAAGACTAAAATGACAATAAAACAGGAACTAAAATGACAGCAATTAAACAGTCAACATGACTGTTACATCAAAACTTGATCAGCTTCATGGTAGCATTAAACAGTGCAGAAGACCGTTGCTTGAGGCTTTCTTGACTTAGGTTTACTTGGCTTCATTGTCTCCGTATTCAATGAAAGCTCGAGATACATTGAATCATTCCGAGATTCATTTAGCCAACCCCAAAATAATCATCGGAATGCCTTAAACTGATCTCCGACTTGCATTGAACCTGCCCCTCCAATGACCCGTATATGTACTCGTATCATCCGCCCTTTCTTCAAAAAGAATCGTCCCGATTCTTAGACCTTTTATTGTGGAGATAAGTTGCTGATTTGTGCCCATTATTTGATGCCTAACTCCCGGATTGAACACCTTCGAGGATTGTTGCTGATTCCAATCACAAACTCGCATATTGGGGCATTGTGTTATGCTATTGTTCACGAAAACTCTACAGCCCCGAACCATATTTTGTGAAAAATGATTCAAACCTCGCACTGATTCTGAAATGCCATAAAAAAAAGTTAGAAAGAAATGAATCATTAACAATAATCGTGCAACATACACCATAATGTTTCGGAATTGATCTATTCACGTTCTCAGATTGAAAACCATGAGTCTCTTGGGCTGTCCATCTTGTTTCCGATGTTAGATCACAGCATTTGATAGGGCAATCGAATATAGGAGGCAAATCGAAATTGATGGCAAGATCATCCTCCTTGGTAAAACCATTGTGAAAGAGCGATGCACCTTCTGGTTCGTTGATGCACTGTAACAGTACGGCCTGGTTTAAAAGGTTGTACCGTCCCGGACTGGATGGAACTTCATCATCGTAAACATCAAAAACAGGAGGCAAATTTGGATTGAAAAGTCCCCCCATTGGATCGTCTTGGTTTAAGGAAATCAAGAGCCTAAGCTCTGATACCATATGATGCGATTGTGCAGCGGAATAGGACATGATTTGTAACCGGGATATTTGCCAACGCTAGACCTATAGCATTAACAATGGGAAATCACTCAATACGCGTCGAATGATTCGTTCTTAAGTTTTGGAATACGCGTCCCAACTTTCAAGCTGTGATTGAACTCACTCAAACACTCATGTTCTCACAATTAACAACGTTAATTTGCAAAGAGGAAATTCTTTTTCTTATTCAAAATCTTGTGTAAATCTTATATTACAAAACAAGGCCTTAAATAGGCATTATCACACGCCTACTATGGCTGGTCAAACTAGGCAATAAACAACCTAATTAAGGCTCTTAAAGAGGCTCTTAATTAGGCTAAACATACCTATTATGGCAGCCCTATAACAGCTATAAAAACTGAATCCTATGCAGCCATAAACAAGCAATTAACACTAGTTTTATGACTACAATTAACTCCTACTTATGACTTTCTAAAAGCTACATTATTGGACATAAAATTCAAGACTTAAATGACAATAAAACACGAATTAAAATGACAGCAATTAAACAGTCAACATGACTGTTACATCAAAACTTGATCAGCTCAATGGTAGCATTAAACAGTGCAGAAGACCGTTGCTTGAGGCTTTCTTGACTTAGGTTTACTTGGCTTCATTGTCTCCGTATTCAATGAAAGCTCGAGATACATTGAATCATTCCGAGATTCATTTAGCCAACCCCAAAATAATCATCGGAATGCCTTAAACTGATCTCCGACTTGCATTGAACCCGTCCCTCCAATGACCCGTATATGTACCCGTCCCTCCAACGAAATCATCAATAAAAATTCAGATTCAAAACTTATGTTTGGTCTCTCAGACAAACCGTGTGAAACGTTTGTTTGTGACTCGGATTTGCTAATCCAAAAACTAGTGATTAGTTAGGACGCGTTTCTTAGCTATTACTCGATTGGAACCAATAGGTCTTGGTTAGCCAATCTCGTTCATCAAGTTATAGGTCTAACTTGGTGTCTGCTTATCCCTTTCATGTCTTATTCCGCTGCTCAATCGCATCAGAACATGAGCAAACACACTCTCACGGTAAATGACACGCACTAGCATCTGCACTATGCAAGACAAGACGACTCTAAACTCAATCCTCCCAGTTCGACTACGATAACGATCTGATCCTAGTTTAAATCTGGCCAGCCTCTCGAGACAAGGCGTGTACCCGATTCGACATGTGGCTAGGCGTGCACACATCCAAGACTCGGTCGACAATATAGAAGCCATGTACCCCAAATCCGGCAGTTACTGCCAACGACAGAGGCAAAAGAGAAAGAGCGTACCAATCTTGGCAATTACGACCAACGCGAAAGGTTGTCTCAAAATCAAATAATCATACTCCGGCAGTTACGGCCAACGGAGATTAAAGATCAAGTAAGGTCAAACGAGTACGCTACATGCAATGACACCATCTTGTAAGCATGCAACATTTGACGGCCGGGTCGACCAATGCATTGCGTTAGTCTCCTAAGAACGTCGTCATATCCCTACTAACAAAGGCAAAAAGCATCAAGGTGTTACCCCCATCGCTTCGACATCAAGTCTAACGAGTATAGAGGTGCAACCGGGAAATGAGGGCTCAAAACATCCAATAAATAAAACTCAACGGACTACTCAAGATATGCATGACTCAAACGAGCTAAACATCCAAAACCGTCACTAAACATGTGAAAAGGCATAAGATAAATGTATCAATGATAAACAAGAGTCAATACATATTACATAAGCATTAGACCAAGTTTAAAAACCATAATCAATAAGAAACACAAAGCCCATCTCAAAACAACAAGTTTGGAAACCAACTAAAACAAGGGTCAATGTTAAATGGTCATAACTACAGTTTTAGACCTGAAAATGCAGAAATTTCAAATGGAGGTTTTATTTTAAATTCTTACGGTTCCAACGGTAGGTCACATGCCCCAAACAGACAAGTAACGAAGGAGATATGACCTTTTTACAAAAAGGGTCGAACTGGAGCCGTCCTGGTTGGACCGGACCCGCTCGGGTTGAGATGGACCTGCCCGGGTTGAGATGGACCCGCCCGGGTTAAAAGTCTTCTGCTCGGGTTCAACGCTCGAACTCGCGCGGGTTGGACTAGACCTGTCCGGGTTGGGCTGGACCCGCCCGGGTTGGACTGGACCCGCCCGGGTTCTACTTAAATCCGCAAGGGTTCAAGCCAAAATTC
Organism: Heliosperma pusillum; assembly: GCA_022085475.1. Lineage (NCBI taxonomy): Eukaryota > Viridiplantae > Streptophyta > Magnoliopsida > Caryophyllales > Caryophyllaceae > Heliosperma > Heliosperma pusillum. Next base: position 17,780 of record JAIUZE010048351.1, read on the forward strand.
ACCCAAACTTCAAGTTTAAGCCAAACAAGCTCATACCCATATGTAATTACCAACATAAACCATCATAAATCACCATTTAACATAACTTATGAACATCTGAGCATCATAACATTCCATATGAAATTAAAAGTATAATTAAGTTATCATTTAAGACTTAAATACAAGTTTAAGCAACAAGAAGGTAATTAATCATCAACATCACCAAGTTTCCATTAAATTGGGACATACAAGATGCAATTTAACAAATAAATACATTGTAATCATAGATCTATACTAGTGTCTTCACAAGAACTCGTCTTTCACATGCGAACTAGTATAAAACACGTAGAAAAGCACATAAAATATGATACCGAGTAATCCGTCAACATTACCTCGATTAGCATTTCAAATCTTCGATTCCAAAGCTAACCATCAACTCACACGAATCCCTTGACCCAAAATCATCAAAATACATCTTTTTCCGACAAATAACATGATAAGAACCCAAAGCGAAATTTCTAGAAAATTGGTCTGAAAAGAAAGACAAAAGTTTCGATCTTTTATTAGCTTGGAAAAAAGAAGATGGTGAGAGAATGCCGAAACATCAAACGAAATTGAGTTTGGTTAAAAATCGAAGAAGTTATGTCCGTCTTAAGTTTAGATCTAGAAAAGTAGGTTTTATAAAAAAGTTGGAGGAAATGGATATTTTAGGTTATGAAAAGGAAGAGGAGGAGCTCGATTTAGAAATAGTCAAGTTTCGTTGAGAGACGGAGAAATGGTATCCGTCTTAAGTTTATGAAGTTATGGAGATTTAATGGTGGTTTTGGGTGTTTGAGGAAGAAGATGAAAGTAATAATATGTTGCTGAAAAGTATAAGGAGGAAGGTGGAGAGATAAATGGGTTTATTTTGAGAAGGTGAATAATAGAAGACCCAAATTTCATTTCCGGTTAACTCACTTGGATTTTTGCGTAGAATTCAATTATGGGCTTATAACGGACCGAAATGCGACGGTTTCTACCCAACTAAACTAAATTTAATTTATCATTAATACAAAGCTACGAAATCATAAATTATCGATTTTAAATATTTTAACCAATAAAAGTCAAAGAGAATTTTATAAAATTAACGACTAAGTAAATAACCATAATTATAAAATCGGGGGTGTTACACTAACGATAGGTCACACGCCCAAAACAGAGAAGAAACGAAGGAGTTATGAGCATTTTATGAAACGAGTCAAGTTGAACTTGGGGCATGGTCAGCGTTCGAACAACAATGTGAACCAGGGTTCAGCTTCCAATTCTACTGCATCGGCGAGTACGGTGCAATTGATGAAACACATCCAATACAAAGGCTAAAGGTTGTTACTTTATCTAGAAAGGCTAAATAATTACGGATTCATTCACTAGAATAACAATAGATTGATAATTTCAAAGATTAATTTGCTACTTTAATCTAAACATTTAATAATCGTGAAATTGAAACAAAGAATTAACAATACTCAAGAGAAAAGAGAAAGATGAATAATAGTCTCAAAATTTGAATAATTCAGATGTTTCAAATCTTAATCCGAGATGAAGAGATATGGTGCTCATGTCTTTCTTGCTAAGAAAATAATTAGCGATTTAGTTTTTCTCTTATGATAGTGTAACAACAATAAGAAAATCCTCCTTAAAACTAAATAAGTCATGTTAACTAAGTATATCACAAAACACTAAAGAAAAGGGAAAACTCAGTCTAGGCGTCTACAGGCTACAGCAACTGGGCGGCTAGCCCGGAACTTCTTCCGTGACTGATGTGCTTGGGCGGGTCTCCTACGGCTCACATAATTCTCGCATGTGCTCCATTCTATGCTTCTTGGGCTTCTTCTCTTGGGCCAATGCATCAACTCCAACCCTCCATATAAACCATGAAATCAACATACTAAACCCGTCTTTTATCTATCACAATACATTCCTCCAAGATCGCAACATAAAGAATTAACGATACAATTACACTAATTTAATATTCCAATCTACCCTAAATCACCACCTATAATACCTACAAAGCACACTACATCAACTTCCCCAAACCTAGACCTTTGCTCGTCTCTGTTGGACTAAGTGTCCTCAGCAATAGTGCGATCACTTAATTAAGTCTCAATAATAAGAATACAAAGGGATGATAAATATTAAAGTCAACTTGTCGAGATTAATCGGTAATGATTGGCTTACTAGAGTTTGACGTTACTGTCATATGACGGTGGTGATTAGTTGATCCCTTGAGGTCACATCAGAAGGACGATTCCCTAATCATGAAAGTTAATTAATTTTATACCGATACAGATTAATTATTCCCTTAAATTGAACAAGTTTATATTATAAGTGAGAATTATATCTTATTATGATTAAATAAGATTCAATTTAGTAATTTAATCATTATATTACTAAGAATGATTAATGTTTAGGAAACATTTGAGATAAGCATAATTGGTTGATTATGATTATAATTAGTTGTAGATTTTTTTAACCAAATATGAGACGTCCCACTTTAGATACATGCAATTATAAATTATTACTTAAAATATTAAGTTTAATTTATTTGTTATAAGATTGCATTTAAATTAGATAAATGTACATTTATAAGCAAAATTACATGTCACATGTCACATGTCACATGTCACATGTCACATGTCACATATCACATATGTGACAAATGACAAAATCACAAAATAAAATGGACATCCATTTTACATGAGTGCACCGGTTTTGGGGGTTATAGGGTAGGCTTTAGGTGTTGAGTGTTGTTCTAATTAAGACTTAAACAACATTGTTACTATCTAATGCCTAGACCCTACCCTATTACTTTGTATAGACAAAAAATTGAGAAGCATGCTAACCCTTCCCTTGGTGGTGCTGATTTTGTGAGCTCAATAAGAGGAAATGTTTTTCTTCTTATTACTTACTTGATATTAACTAGTATATAATACATGTGATGGTTCCATATATATTACCTAGTATATAATATATGTATTTGTAACACCCGCAAATGTACCCTATTTTTATAATGAAAATATTTTACGGATACTTTTCAGCGTATTTTAGTTTTATTTTAGAATTTAATGTTCCGAGTCAAATTTAGAATTTCCGAGTTCGTATTTGGAATTTCCGCGAGATTTCATGTAAATCCCGTCTTAAGTCGTATTTGACTTTCGTTGACTTTTTCCCTCCTATACTCCCTTCCTCACCCTAACCTAATTCATTCACACAACTCAACTTTTCCTTCTTCTCTAAGAAAACCCCATAAAACCTTGCCTCCATTTTGATCCGTCTTAGATTCGTCGCTACTCCTTCGTTACTCGCTCAAATTCACGTAAGTTCGTCTTATTCTTCCCCTCTTAGCTTCCTCTATCCGTATTGGTAATAAAATTACCGTCTTTCTCGCTTTTTAAATTATCCGTCTTTCTAAAGGTGAATGATATTCATCTTTTATTATCTAATTGTATGTAGGTGGAGACTAGGAAGGTTTAGAAACCGTTTAAAGACGCAAAAAGGTAACGGTGAAGGGTTACTCGATATCATTTACGTGTTTTATGTGTTTTCTAGGCTAGTAATCGTATTTAGATTATGGTTAGTATGCTTAGGACTTGTGTTGTTGTTGTTGGTTGTTGTTAGATGTTAATTGATATGAGAATTGATGGTTTGTGATGATAAATGAGGATTTTTGTGTTGGTAACTTGTTGAATTTTGATCGTCCCCGAATCCCGTGTAGGACGCAGGCTGCGTCGTGGGACGCAGGCTGCGTCGTAGGACGCAGGCTGCGTTGTGGTGACGCAGGCAGCGACATTCGCTGCCGACAGAAATTTTCCTGCACTGACCCCTTTTCGTAAAATTATCATATCTCCTTTGTTACTTGCTTGTTTTGGGCGTGTGACATCCCGTTGGAACCGTAAGAGGATAAGCTATCACCTACATTTGGAATTTCTGCATTTGCATGTCTAGACCTCTAGTTATGACCGTTTGAAGTGGACCCTTGTTTTCGTTGGTTTCCAAACAACGTTGTTTTGGAGAGGTGATCTATGTTTTTATTCATTATGCTTCATAAACTTGTTCAAATGCTTATGTATCATGGATTGACTCATTTTTATCATATTTAAACTTATATGATTCCCTATTCTCATGTTTTGTGACGGTTTTTGGTATGTTCCCACTTTGAGTCATTTTTTTACAAATGTTACGGTTTGAGCACTATTTTTATTATGTGCTTTGTACTCTCATTCTCTTGGCTACCTCCACGTTCGTAAGGCTGGAATGTCGGAACGGGGAGGTATCCTACTGCTTAATTGCATGTGTTAGTAAACATACGACGACGTTGTTGGGAGGCGAACGCAATGCGTTGATCGACCCGGCCGTCAAATGTTGTGTACTTGCGAGGTGGTGTTATTTGCATGTAGCGTCCCGCTTGTTATGAGGCTTTTGCTCTTTTCCGCCTCTTTCGTGAATTGATCTACCGAATTTGGGGTTGTGACACCCTCAAATTTGCGGAAAGAAAAAAAATTATTTAAATACATAAAAGATAATAATACATAACGAAGGTGTCATAAATAAAAAGGGTCATTACAAAACAGAAATAATATTATACAAAAGAAATATACAAGACGGGAGACATATCTCCCGTATAAATACGGAAATAAAAGAGTGTATAATAATATACAATCTAAGAACCGAATATAGGTCCAAGGTAAATACTTCGCTCGCTAGCTCGTCAATGTACCCAATGTATGCATCACAAACCTGCCAACCGCATTAAATATAAACACGGAAGCCACAGTCAGTGGGGAGTAACTCCGAGTTCTCCCAGCCACGAAATGTCAAGTTTAATAAAACATGAATAACAAAAAAGCAATGTATATGGAAAATACAAAACTTTAACATATATGATATGCTTTTCATGTTATGAAACAGATAACTAACATATAACCTAGCATGTGAAAGCTATCATGTGAAACCGATAATAAACTATAACACGAGGTAGGGAAGCTGGTATGCTAGCACAGAGGTTACCGTTAACATGGCCATGATACACTCAAACCCTAGTCAACACGTAATCATGTGAATCAGTTAACAACCGGTAATCCAAACTCTATCAACCTTAGCCGGCTTGCATCTCACCTTCTAAGATTCATAGAATCATACAAACATGAAAGACCAATACTTCTACAAACAGGCATAAGTTCCTAGTACAGTCAATAGTCGACTTCTGTAACTCGAGGCTATACCACAATGTAGGAAAACATCCTAGTCCTAGACTGATCAGACCTAGCGACAACAGCTATTCCATTCCCCGTCCCATGACATAACCGTACATGAGAAACTCTACTAGGCGCCCCCCTAAGCAGAGATGGCTAGTACTTAAGCTGGCTCCATTCCCAAAGTGAAATAGGCAGCCATGCCCCGACTTGGATATAAACCCACCAAGCCGAGACACAAAAGCTATCAACCATGAACTATATACTCGTTAAAGATAGTACAACCTATCGATGTCATGGTCCAAGCTACTCATTTAGAATTAGAATGGTCAAGACGCCAT
>JAIUZE010048352.1:0-26221 GCA_022085475.1 Heliosperma pusillum
GGGAAAAGTCAACGGAAGTCAAAGTGGACTGAAAAGTCGAGAAAAGTCAAAGATGACTTAAAAGTCAAGAAAAGTTTATGACGACTTAAAAGTCAAGAAAAATCGAAGACGACTTTTAAAAAGTCAAGGAAAGTCAAAGACGACTTAAAAAGTCAAGAAAAGTCAAAGACGACTAAAAACGGTCTTTTCATGAAATCTCTCAAAAATTCAAAATACGAACGCGGAATTCCAAAATAAGACTCGGAACAAAAATTCCTATTTTAAAAACTTAAGTTCTACTGAAAAGTGTTAGTAAATATTTTTACTAGAAAAATCGGGTACTTTTCGGGTTGTTACAAAGACGGTAATTTTATTACCAATACGGATAGAGGAAGCTAAGAGGGGAAGAATAAGACGAACTTACGTGAATTTGAACAAGAAATGAGCGAGGTACGACTATTCTAAGATTGGATGAAAATGGAGGCAAGGTTTTGGGTTTCTTGGAGAAGAAGGAAGAGTTGAGTTGTGAGGAATGAATTAGGTTAGGGTTTGAGGGAGTATATGAAGAGTAAGTGGAAAAGTCAAGGAAAAAGTCAATAAAGTCAAAGACGGCTCAAGACGGGTTTTTCTTGAAATCTCGCGGAAATTCCAAATACGAACTCGGAAATTCTAAATTCGACTCGGAAAATTAAATTATAAATTAACTAAAATTTGCTGAAAAGTATCCGTAAAATATTTTTACTAGAAAAATAGGGTACATTTGCGGGTGTTACAATCACCCTACCTTTTAAAAAGTTTCGTCCTCGAAACTTGAGAGTAGAAAACAGAAGTATCAAGGACAAGAATCGGTTTACAAAATCAACACGAAAGCTTTTACAAGGGAAAACATTTACGAAATGATGTTCTTCTCGAAACGGTTTAAGGAAATTTTTCATAAGTGCGAAACTTACATACGGATCTCAAGAGTGCCCGTCGCGAAGTGAAATCGAAATTCAAAACAAACGTTAGTAAGTGCAGGACTAGTCACCAGACGTCTCCAATAACAAGTCCAAACATCCAACCAAACGCAAAATCCAGGTATAAAAGCAAAAGAAATCTATTTTCTTCAAAAAGAGGTACACAATCCATCTTTAGACTTCTTTGAAAAGTTAAATTAGAATTACAATATGGAAATTCGAAGGTTTTCTCAAAGATAAAATCAAAATAAGAACACATTACACGTACATAGAGCGACTCGAGCATCACAAACACAATTCAGTGTATGAAAATGTATACAAAACACGCAAAAACAAAACAAATCGAATTCCTAGGGATAGGAAGATGACAATAAAATCGGCAGGAAGATCTACAAGAATTCGATAGTACTAACTCTACTAATACTCTAATCCTCAAGAGGCTGTAATTTACCCAAGTTACACCTCAACATTTTCAATCATTAGATTTCTACTGAAATATTCCATAATCACGAGACCTCAAGTCATTAACATAACCAATCAAACCTAATTAGCATCGTCTAGGGTTCATAGATTGCAATCTGCAGGGGAGGTCCTTTAACGTACTATAAAATCCTTAGATTCATCAAACTCTATTTGAGACCACTAACCAATGAAATCTCATCTTAAGTCTCACGACAACGGAAAATCCACAATCCATTATCGGTTATAAGGATTCTTTAATACGCCATAACATCCTTAATTCGATCATTACTAAGCTCGAAGCCTCCAATATAAATAGTCACATTAGCAAACTATGGTGGTTACTAATCCTCAAGATAAATGGGTTCACAATTCTAACTCTATATTCCATAACAACTGAGCACTCACTATCCAAAGCTTGCAACGAACATTTCTCAATCTCAAACTATGATTCCTTAAGAATAAAAGAGAATTACTAATTCCAAACCACAAATGGCCAATCACTTGGCAATCAGACCACCATTCAAATCATATAGCTCATCTAAAACTCAATATGAATCGATTTTCATTTACGACAATACTCCTCAAACCTTGGGTACCGGCTTAATTATCCTAAAGCAAAGTCTCTTTTAGAATCCACCAATTAGAGACATCTAATTCCCAAATGATATCTCAAGCAACCGATATAATACTCAACAACAACGAATATCATCTCGCTCAACTTGATTCCCAAAATAGCACTACACTAGCAAGCTCAATAAATGAAGCCACCAAGAGAGTACAATACCACCAACAGATTCATCCTAAGGTTTAAATCCCAATCCTATTCATGATCAAAATCAACACGAAGCTAGCTAACAACCTAATCATCTCACCAGAGGAAAGACAATGACACCATGACATTGGAAACGATAGGAGATTTCGAGGGAAACACGAACGCGATAAGATCGGACGAAAATTAGAGGAACGCTAGAGGCAAGGAGCCAAAAGCTAGATATTGGATAAATATAGCTATGAAGATAGCCAAGCAAAGGAAAAGATAAGAGAAAACAATTTCCTAGGAATCGGGCTTAGTAGGAACTTGCATGAAAGGAAATGGAAGGGAATAATGGCACGAGAAAAAGGTTTAAGGTTTAATCCACAAAATTCCCTTTTCAAACTCTGGGCGATAGCATAGCAAATCATCTCAATAACAAAGGTCTCTTACAAGGGACCCTCGTACCACAAATCATCGGAGTAAGGTACACCTAGATTTAACAAATCGATTACAACCCAATTCATCCATCCTTTCATAACACACGGATTCCCAAATACGGAATTGCAACTCAAGCATAGTAACATTCCCTTAGCTCAAATATTCAACACAACCTCAAAGGTTTCTTTAACTGAAGGACTAACAAATACTCTCTTATACTCGGTCATTTTCAAGTCTATAGCCCACGAGTTCATTATTATCAAAGTACAACATCAAGCCTAACATCATCATTAACATCCCAAGGTATTTCCATCATAGGTCACATCATCAAACCTCGCTCATATCTATAATCCTCAAGTAATATGGTTCAACTTACAACGAAACCTTACTACTTCAAACGAGTCTCCGATACCATAAGATAAGATCATATCTTTAAATCCAAGAACTATAGCCAAATGCTTTTCCACCAAGCCTATACTCACAAACACACAATAGGAAACCACAAGACGTCACTTAACCTCAAAAGTATTTCGCACCTCAAGCTATCATTCACACTCCTAAGTTCAAAAGATTAAATCACTAATGGGTTAAGGAATCCTAGCCAACTCATTCAACCTTACACCATCAAATACCATGAACTATTCACACATGAGTCATGGCAAGCATTTAGCATTAAAATCATCGAACTTATCTTACCACCATTTCTTAGAGATACAACCAATCACCACTATAGGGTGAATTTAGATCTATACCATTTTCCTCAAATCACAAATTCATTCTAACAAACACTAATATTCCACAAAGTTCAAAGTTCTTCCGACCAAGTACAATATACCACAAACAAAAGGGTATGACATCCATAAAAATGTTACATGAGGAAGGTAAGGATACTAATGGTAAGATGGAGGAAACTATCAAGAGTAACTTCCAAGAGGCAAACAAGATGGAAGAGAAAGAAGCACCTAGATAGAAGGAAGAGAGCATAATACAATAAGGATGAGAGATTTCATAGATGAGGAAGAAATACACTTTAATTAGACTTGTCAATCTTCAATCTTCGGTAAATGATACTTTTTCTAGGTAACACATGATCCACCTCAAGACGGTAGATACAAACAAACATAACATCACTCAAGACAATCAACAAACAAGTTAGAACCTAACAAACATCAAGTACACCAAAGACTACCAAGTAAAGTCCTTAATCTCTACCCATCTCTCATTTATTATTTCAAGGTCAAGTAGTTTAAGTTTAGGGTTCACGTGTGTGCGTCGGGAGCGATAAAGCTCTGATACCAACTGTGACAACCCTCGTGAATGCGGAAATATAAAACAAACAAGCATGTGAATTATATAGCGGAAATATGAAGTTTTAAAAACCTTTATACATGCAAGGAAAGAATATGAGGAGTGTCAAATATTACAAACTAAAGTACGAATTATACTACATCAAGAGACGAAGTCTCTCCAAAAAGTTAACAAGTAAAAGTGTTTAACAAACAAGCTAAAATCGCCTAGAGGTGTTTTAATGCAGGGACAACTCCCGCTAGCTCACACCCGAACCCAAAATGTCAAGCAAAAAGCCATCCAATCAAGCAACCTGTTCATCCATGAAAAACATGAACGCCACAGTCAGTGGTGAGTAACTCCGGGTTCTCCCAGCCATATCACATTAAACGTACATAGAAGGAAATACAAAAGTAGAGCATGCATACATATAGATATACATGTGAGATACGATAAGGATAGATACGCAATTCGATATATAATGATAAGAGCATATGAAGTAAAATTCCGAATCCATCATGTCATACAAAGACTCGGGGAAGACATTCTTAGGCAACCGAATACGCTCACTAAGGCTTACATCTCACCGTTAGCGGTATAAGTTTGATAAGATTGAGACACGACAAACAAACCAAGCCAAGTCATTCAATGATCAATCATATAATCATTCATCCAATCATAACGACACAATGACAACATCTCTCACGGTAAATGAAACGCACTAGCATCGTGTACATGGCAAGTATGATTAAAACGCATCCACGGGAGAAGACATTTCCCTGAACGCATACACGATGCTACATTTCGTATATGTAGACTAATTTCCTCCCGGTAGGACGACGATACTAATACGGTCGTAGTCTAAACCTGGCCAGACTCTCGGAATAAGATGTGTTCCGATTCGACATGTGGTAAGACGTTCCACATCCAAGACTCGGTCAATCATAGACGCCGAGTACCCCAAATTCGGTAGAAAAATTCACGAAAGAGGCGGAAAAGAGCTCAAGCCTCATAACAAGCGGTACGCTACATGCAAATAACACCACCTCGCAAGTACACAACATTTGACGGCCGGGTCGATCAACGCATAGCGTTCAACTCCCAACAACGTCGTCGTATGCCCACTAACCCATGCATTTAAGCAGTAGGATACCTCCTCGTTCCGACATTCCAGGCTTACGAACGTGGAGGTAGCCAAGGGAATGAGAGTACAAAGCACAAGACAAAATAGTGCTCAAACCGTATCATTTGTAAAAACCGACTCAAAGTGGGACATACCAAAAACCGTCACAAAACATGTGATACAAGCGAATGAAATATCAAATATCCAAAACATGAATATTATAAGTCACTACGTAAAATTATACGATAAACGAATCATGCGAACTATTATGAATTACGAGTTTTAGAGATTTTATATGAAAAACACAGCCGTGTTCTAGGCCGGTGTAGAGGCCGGTGGCCGGTACCCCGGCTCGGAGCACAACTACACACAAAACGCAAGTTTGGAAACTAACTAAAACAAGGGTCCACTTCAAACGGTCATAACTATAGTTATAGACATGAAAATGCAGAAATTCCAAATGGAGGTGATAGCTTATCCTCTTACGGTTCCAACGGGATGTCATAAGCTCAAAACAAGCAAGTAACGAAGGAGATATGATCATTTTACGAAAAGGGGTCAGTGCAGGAAAATTACTGTCGGCAGCGAGTGACGCTGCCTGCGTCACCACGACGCAGCCTGCGTCCCACACGGGATTCAGGAACGATTAAAACCAACATGTTATCAACAACCAAAAATCCTCATTGATCATAACAAACCATCAATTCACATATCAATTAACCACTAACAACAACCAACAACAACAACACAAGTCCTAAGCATACTAACCTTAATCTAAATACGATTACTAGCCTAGAAAACACATAAAACACGTAAATGATATCGAGTAACCCTTCACCGTTACCTTTTCGCGTGTTTAATCGATTTCTAAACCTTCCTAGTCTCCACCTACATACAATTAGATAATAAAAGATGAATATCATTCACCTTGAGAAAGAAGGATGATTTAAAAAGCGAGGAAGACGGTAATTTTATTACCAATGCGGATAGAGGAAGCTAAGAGGGGAAGAATAAGACGAACTTACGTGAATTTGAACAAGAAATGAGCGAGGTACGACTATTCTAAGATTGGATGAAAATGGAGGCAAGGTTTTGGGTTTCTTGGAGAAGAAGGAAGAGTTGAGTTGTGAGGAATGAATTAGGTTAGGGTTTGAGGGAGTATATGAAGACTAAGTGGAAAAGTCAAAGAAAAAGTCAATAAAGTCAAAGACGGCTCAAGACGGGTTTTTCTTGAAATCTCGCGGAAATTCCAAATACGAACTCGGAAATTCTAAATTCGACTCGGAAAATTAAATTCTAAATTAAAACTAAAATTTGCTGAAAAGTATCCGTAAAATATTTTTACTAGAAAATATAGGGTACATTTGCGGGTGTTACAAGGTCGCTTATGTAACCGTTGTAGACAACCATACCACCCCGATGTAGCATGTTTCAATCGACCTTATGTTTGCTTCTTTTGCCAAAAGACGGGTCACCGTTATGATGATTGCCCCGATCGGAAGTTGCCCCCTCCAATTGCCAAACCCAAGGGATCTATATTTGTTCTAAGCCGAGCCGTAGCCGATGCTCATCCGGAGATAATTATGGGTATGTTCTCAATCTTAGAGCAACCGTGTCCTATTCTATTTGATACCAGTGCTTCTATGTCCCTTGTGTCTTCAACTTATGTTGATAAGTTATCTATCAAGCCTACTTCTAGTGAGGATACTCCCATATCCTAACCATCCGGAGAAATTATCTCATGTTCTACTCTTTACCCTAATGTTCCAATCTCTATTGCGGGTACTATCTTTCCCGCTAATCTCCTTAAGTTTCCTCTAGGAGAGTTTGATGTAATTCTAGGTATTGATTGGCTAGGGTTGTACCATGGTAGATTCGAGTGTAGAGATCAAAAGATTTATTTAAAGAGTCCTTTAGGAGTTAGAATAACCTATAAGGGATCTCATTCCCGAATGGGTGTGCAATTGATTTCCGCAATGAAGTTGGTGAATATGGTAAGAAAGGGTCACCAAGCATTCTTGTGTATTGTGACTTCTACAACTACCTCCTTACCAAATATTGAAGATGTGCCTATAGTACGCGAATTTGTTGATGTATTCCCCGAAGACTTGCCCGGGATCCCTCCCGAGAGTGATGTTAAGTTTTCCATTGATCTTGTCACCGGATCCGGACCTATAGCTAACGCTCCATACCGTATGGCTCCAACCAAATTGAAAGAGTTAAGGAAGCAACTTGATGATATGATTGAAAAAGGTTTCATTCGACCGAGTGCCTCACCTTGGGGTGCTCCCGTTCTCTTTGTGAAGAAGGAAGATGGTTCTATGAGACTTTGTATTGACTACCGTGAGTTGAACCGAATTACAATGAAGAATAGGTATCCTTTGCCAAGAATTGAAGATTTGTTCAATCAACTAAAGCGTGCTTTTACTTTTTCCAAGATCGATTTGAGATCCGGATATCACCAAATTCCCGTTCGTGATGCCGATATACCAAAGACCGCTTTTAGTACAAGATATGGTCACTTTGAGTTCAAGGTGATGCCATTTGGTTTAACTAATGCTCCCGCTATTTTCATGGATCAAATGAACCGCACCTTTAGTGAGTATCTTGACAAGTGTGTAGTTGTGTTCATAGACGACATCCTTATTTTATCCAAGACCGAGGAAGAGCATACTATTCATCTAAGGACTATTTTGGGTGTCCTTCGTCGTCAAAAGTGGTTTGCCAAATTCTCCAAGTGTGAATTTTGGTTACCTAGGGTGTCCTTTCTTGGGCATGTAATTTCTAAAGAAGGTGTAATGGTAGACCCTTCTAATATTGAAGCCTTGGTTGTTTGGAAGAGTCCAACCGATGTTAGAGAAGTCCGAAGTTTTCTTGGTTTAGCGGGTTATTACCGTACATTTGTCAAAGATTTCTAAAAGCTTGCTAGACCGATGACTCAATTGTTGAAGAAAGAAACCAAGTTAGTTTGGAATGAATCTTGTGAAGCCGCTTTTCAAGAATTAAAGAAAAGTTTAACTACCGCCCCGGTGTTGACTTTACCGAAAGATGGTGTAGACTTTGATGTCTATTGTGATGCTTCCAAGATGGGATTGGGTTGTGTACATATGCAAAGTAGGAAAGTTGTTGCTTATGCCTCGAGACAGTTGAGAGTTCATGAAGTGAACTACCCTACTCATGATTTGGAATTAGCCGCCGTGGTTCATGCCTTGAAAGTGTAGAGACACTATCTTATTGGTGTTCATTGTCGCATATTTACCGATCACAAGAGTTTGAAGTACATATTTACTCAAAAGGAGTTGAATATGAGACAAAGAAGATGGTTGGAATTGGTGAATGACTATGATTTGGAGTTGTTATACAATAAAAGGAAGGCCAATGTTGTTGCCGATGCTCTTAGTAGGAAATCTTCTCATGCCTTGAATCCTATGTGGGTGGTACCCGATGACCTTTGTGCTGAGTTTAAAAAGTTGAAGTTGGAGTTCGTGGAACGTGGATTTAATTATGTTGGTGCCATGGTTGCCGAACCCGCTCTTCTCCGCGAGATCCGCGAAAGCCAAGTTGATGATCCTACCTAAAAGTCAATTGAAGCCAAGCTTATAGAAGGAAAAGTTAAAGACTTCAAGATTGATGACAAAGGTGTCCTTCGACTCCATGGCCGAGTGTTCATGCCTAATGCTCTTGACTTAAGGAAGCGATTTCTTGATAAGTTCACCTTTCTCCTTACTCTATCCACCTCGGAGGTGATAAGATGTATAAAGACTTGAAGCTACAATTTTGGTGGCCGAATTTGAAAGGCGATGTTGTGTCCTATGTTGGAAGATGGTTTACTTGCCAACAAGTGAAAATCGAACACAAGAGGCCCAGTGGATTGCTACAACCTTTGGATATTCCACTATGTAAGTGAGAATCTATTTCTATGAATTTTGTCATGGCTTTGCCAAGGACCGTTGGAAGTAAAGATGTCGTTTGGGTTATTGTTGATCGTTTGACCAAGAGTGCTAGATTCATTCCGATCAAAGAGACTTGGAGTTTAGATCGTTTAGCCAAAGCCTATGTTGATGAGATCGTTAGATATCATGGTGTTCCCAAAGAGATCATATCTGACCGAGATCTGAGGTTCTGTTCGAGATTTTGGAAGGCCTTACAAGAAGCCATGGGTAGGAAGTTGTTGATGAGTACCGCGTTCCATGCCGCTACCGATGGTCAGAGCGAGAGGACTATTCAGACTTTAGAAGACTTGCTTAGGGCTGGTGCACTCGACTTTAAATCTAATTAGGAAAAGAGTCTACCGTTGGTGGAGTTTTCTTACAACAATAGTTATCATGCCTCGATCAAGATGGCTCCTTATGAAGCTCTCTATGGAAGAAAATGCCGAAGTCCTATTTGTTGGGATCAATTGAGTGATGTTCGTGACTTAGGTTCCGATGTTCTTGTTGAAACCATTGATCATGTGACGGTCATTTGTGATAGAAAGAAAGCCGCTCAAGACCGACAAAAATCATATGCCGATGTCCAAAGAAGACCGTTATAATTTGAAGTTGAAGATAAAGTGTTCTTGAAAGTATCTCTGATGAAGGGTGTTAAAAGGTTTGGTGTAAAGGGTAAATTGAACCCGAAATACATTGGACCCTTTGATATAGTGAAAAGAATTGGTGCCGTAGCTTACAAGTTGGACTTGCCCCCGAACTTGAATAAAGTTCATGATGTCTTCCATGTTTCTCAATTGCGGAAGTACATTAGTGATCCAAGCCATGTCTTTCAAGCTAAAATGCCCGAGCTTGAACCGAATTTGTCCTTTGAAGAGTAGCCAATCCGCATTCTAGATCGCAAGGATAAAAAGTTGAGACGTAAAGTAGTGTCTTTAGTGAAAATTTTGTGGAGATGTGCTAATGTTGAAGAAGAGACGTGGGAAACGGAAGCTTCTACGCGTATTACATATCCAAACCTATTCGATTAAGGTATCTTTCTTTCGCTCAAGTTTCGAGGGCGAAACTTTTTAAAAAGATGGGGTGATTGTAACACCCGCAAATGTACCCTATTTTTATATTAAAAATATTATACGGATACTTTTCAGCGAAATTTTAGATTTAGTCTAGAATTTAATTTCCCGTGTCTAATTTAGAAAATCCGAGTTCGTTTACGTACTTTACTCGAAATTCCGAGTAAGTTACGCCTTAATGCGCTTTTGGGCTTTTTCCCATATTTTCCACTTGCTCACCTTATATCCCCTTAAACCCTAAACTCCCTCATTTTCCACTTACTCCTTTTTCCTCAACAAGTAACCACCATAACCCTAACTCCATTCTTGATCAAGCTAAAGATCATCACTACTCCTTCATCCCTTGTTCAAATCCGCTAACTTTCATCAAAATCTTCCCCTCTCATCGTCCTCTATCTTAATTGGTAATAAAATTACCATTTTTCGCACTTTTCAATTTATCCGTCTTTCTCAAAGGTGAATGATATTCATCTTTTCTTGTCTAATTGTAGGTGGAGACCTTCAAGACCTCGACAAAGACTACTACCTAGTAGAGGAGGACCTAGACGAGGATTGAAGACGCGAAAAGGTAACGGTGAAGGGTTACTCGATATCATTATGTGTTTTGATGTGTTTATGATGTTAGTAAACGTATTTAGCATAAGATGATTATTCATAGAATTTGTGTTTGTTAATGATAGTTGTTGTTTGTTGATGATTGTTGATGATAGTTAATGTTTATTGATAGTTGATGATGGTTATTGATGTTTGTTGAAGATTAATGTTCAAGTGTTGTTGTTCTCGGGTGGAAGTTGTTCCCAGCCGGCCGACCAGCCGCCGGTCTGTCGACCGACTGGGGACGCGGCAGAATGCTAGTTGTATTTTGATGTTGTGTGGTTCCCAGCCGGCTGCCGGTCCCCCTGACCGGCTGGGACCTCGCTGTATTTTGGACGATTTTGGTTTGTTGATGAAGTGTTAGCCGGGTAGCCGGCGGCCGGTCCACCTAACCGGCTGGCACCTTGCTGGAGTTCTTTTCCTATTCTTTCTTAAACCTTCATTTATAATAGTTTGTATGGTTCGTTTATCATATCAATTTACTTAATGACTTTAAATATTCATGTTTAGAATATATTATGTTCCATTCCCTTGTATCACATTTTTTGTGACGGTTTTTGACATATCCCACTTTGAGTCGGTTTTACTTATGTTTTGATTTGAACACAATTTGTTATGTGCTATGAACTCTCATTCCCCGGCTACCTCCTCGCTCGTAAGGCTGGAATGTCAGAAGGAGAAGTTGTATCCTTATTGCTTAATTGCATGTTTTAGTGAGCATATGACGACGTTGTTGAGAGGCGAACGCTTTGCGTTGATCGACCCGGCTGTCAAATGTTGTATACTTGAGAGGTGATGTCATTGCATGTAGCGTACCGCTTGTTAAGATGCTTGTGCTCTTTTCCGCCTCTTTCGTGAAGGTTGACCGAATTTGGGGTACTCGGCTTCTATGTTTCACTGAGTCTTGGATGCGAAATGTTTATCGCATGTCGAATCGGAAAATATGATTCCGAGAGTCTGGCCATGTTTAGATTAGGACCGTGTTATTATCGTCGTTCTACCAGGAGGAAACTAGTCTACATATACGAAATGTTAATCGTGTATGCGTTCAGGGAAATGTTTATCCCGTGGATGCGATTTTAATCATACTTGCTATGTACATGGTGCTAGTGCGTGTCATTTACCGTGAGAGATGTTGTCAATGTATTTGTATGTTTGGATGGATGATTATATGATTGATTATTTGTGATTGTTGGATGCCTTGGCGTGGTTTGTTTGTCGAGTCTCAATCTTATCAATTATATGCCGCTAACGGTGAGATGCAAGCCCTAGTGAGTATATGGTTGCCTAAGGGTGTTTTCCCCGAGTCTATCTATAACATGATGCTTACCGTTTTGTACTTCATGTACCTATATCTTTATGTATTGAAATGCCTATTTATCCTTCTCGTAATTCACATTTATATTTATATATGTATGCTTTTACTTACGTATTTCCGTTTATGTATGTTATTTGTGATATGGCTGGGAGAACCCGGAGTTACTCCCCACTGACTGTGGCGTTCATGTTTTCATGGATGAACAAGTTGCTTGGATGGATTTTGCTTGTTGTTTTTGGGTTCGGGTGTGAGCTAGCGGGCGTTGGCCTCGACGATTCACCCCTAGACGTTTTTTTGCTTGTTACTAAACGACTTTGATAATTGATAACATTTTGTGAGACTTCGTCTCTTGTAGTATATTATAGTTTAAGTTTGTAATTATTTGACATTCTTCGTACTTGTATCTTTGCATGTAAAAAGTTTTAAAAACATCGTAATTTCCGTTATATAAATTGCATGCTTGTTATGTTTTATTTCCGCATTCGCGAGGGTTGTCACTGAGTTAGACGTTACTGTTGTTTGACGGCGGTTTTCAGCTGATCCCTCTCGGTCAAAACTATAGGGAGGAACCCCAATGGAAAAACTAATTATATTGTATAAAGATACATTTTAGTTAGTCCCTTATCAATAATGACTAAAGATTAGTAAAGTGAGTTTTAAATGTGATGAACGAGTTTTGAACTCGGACCAAAATATTTTATATGTAGTAATTGACTAATAAAATATTGGGTTATTTAATGGTAATACTCTGAACAATTAGGGTCCTTCTCAAAATACAACATACTTTAAATTAACTAAGAATATAACCAACTAATGGACACCTTACCCCGTAATGAAACGAGTAGATAGGCTACTTGCTTTACCGGTTCCTTTATGTTTTAAGCTTTCTTTTTCTGACATTAATCACTCTAATTTCCTATTTACATTAATTTATTACCCTAACCTTCTTTCTACAATTCCATCTCACATTTCTTAACGCCATTGTTATCCTTGTTCAATGACGCCATTGAACCTGCTGCACAAATCACTTGATTGAAGGCAACACACATTAAATCTACTTTACTGATTTTTTTTATTTCTTTCTTGTGACCAATATGTTGTTGGAGAGAGAGCACAATGGGTTTGCTTTGAGCTTGTAGATCACTTTAATAGCGACTGAACTATTGTCGGAAAGAGAGTGGGCGTGGTAGACCTTGGCAAAGTTGTCGCTGCCAAGGACACGGCCTAGTATCGGCCTAAGACGGTTTTTGGGGAAGTAGGATCTGATGTTGTCTGTTGATGGTGGTTGTTGTTGTTATATCAGTGTAGTCAGCATTAATTGAATTAGGTTTTGATTGGAATGGTAAAAAAGGGGAATATAGGCTGGACAGAACAAACCTTATTGAAGGAGGTTGAGGAGTTTAGCAGGAGGACAAAGAAGAATGGGTGATTTGCAATATGATTTGCTATATGCTTTTACAAGGCAGACTAAAGTATCCATTTTACAATATATTTTGGGTAAAAGTTGAACACACAAAGTGGAAGAGAAAGAAGAAATATCAGCTGAAAAAAAGCGAGGAACCCGAGAAGTTTTCACAAAAAAAATGAACTTGAGAAGTAAAATCAGGGAAAAAATAAGTCAGAGAAGAAGTAAGACCCAGTAAGTTAGGGGAAGAAGATGAAGGTGGTAAATTTTGAAAAAGGAAAAGTGGACCCCACCTAACATATTACCTGCTATTTCAGGTTAAAATGAGAGCAATTCTATTAGATGGAAAGTGGTGCATTAGTTGGTTGTATTCTTAATTAATTTAAAGTATATAGTATTTTGAGAAGGATCGCAGTAGTTCAGAGTATTACCGTTTAATAACTCTAAAATATTTGTTATATTTGATCAATTTAGTTATTAAAAGTTAATTTAACTAAATTCCTTGAGGTATTTATATATATTGTGAGGTAGTAGTAATTAGCTAATAAATATTACAAGGTGTTGTAATATTAACTAAGTGGGTATCCAATGACCTATGATACTAGTTTTAAACCCGTGTAAATTGCACGGGTTTGTTGTTTAGATTTTCGTATAAACATATGTCAGTAAGGGTAGTTATAATTTTGATTCATAATTTTGTTTTTAATGTGAGTATGTGTTCCTATCACGTGTGTATAAAATAAGAAAAAAAAACAGCCTTTTATATTCATATATAAAAACATAACAAAGGTACAAAGATTTGAAAGGAAAATCAACAATAAATGTGCTACGGTGTACAATTATAAGGCAATTGTACTATAACTTCTAAAAAATTTCTTTATACACTACATTATTTGTTCTTTTCGACACGTGTTTGTCATTATCACAAATCAAAATCTTCTGTCCCTTTTTGCTTGTGACTCTGGAAATATCCACATAGAGTTGGCCATGATTAAACACCGACTTTGGAAGATAAAGCCCAACATGTGCTTGAGACTGCCCTTGGCTCTTACTAATGGTCATTGCAAAACACACGGCCATGGGGAATTGTCTTATGTCAAACAGTACGGGGAACTTACTGGAATCAGATGGAGTACGGGTTGTACGGGCAATATGCACTTTATCGCCCTTATGACTGCTTGATACGACTGTTGCTCTAATTACACGTGATCCTAAGTCTGTAACTATTAGTCGAGTGCCGTTGCATAATCTGCGAGATTGGTCAATATTCTTGAGGAGCATCACTACAGCACCTACCTTCAACTTTAATTCGTGATTTGGTTGGCCAGAACACTTAATAGAGTTAAGAAACTCTGTGGAATATAGATCACAAACCCCAATATTGCTCTCATCCTTACTAACTTCATCTGAGCTGTAATAAATTTTCGCATCTCCGTCAATTTGAGATAATACGTACTCATTAACCAAGTCTACAATCTCATGTGTAGGTGCAAGGATGGCCCTCTCCTGGAGATACTCAGGATTCCATAGTTGATTCTGAAGAGATGGGTAAATGGTATCTACAATTGAAGCAATGGGATCGGTGATGTTGTAAATAAAAAGGTCGTTCGGCAACTCTAACTCAACTTCCCCGTCGTTTGCTTCACCAGCTTCCCCGTCACCAACTTTCAATATCCATTTTGAAAAATCCTTTATCTCAGCAACATTGGAGCATGAATCTCCGACTTGAAGGCGCATGTTTTTTGTCAATTTCAACACCTTGTATGAGTAACAAATAAGAAATTTAGAAGGTCATATGTATTTGCATAAATATAATAACAATGACTTATTAGAAAAAAAAACAATTAATTCAAATAGGATAGTTTAGTCAAGTACCTTGCACGTAGACCACAAATCTGAAGAACAAAATGACGCATTCACGATTTCTGACCGGCTGCCAAATACCACCACTTTACCACCAAAGGGTTGATTGACGTCTCCGTTGTTTGAAAAACGCATGACAACTATTAAATTCATGTCAAGAGCCTCGAAAGCATATCTGTGCGTCATTGCTGCCTCGTCCCATATAATAAGCTTTATCCTAAGTAAGAGTTCGGCTAAATCACTTCCAGGTTTAATCCCGGGACACGTAGAGTTTTAAACTATAGAGATTGGAATACCAAATGTCAAATGAGCTGTCCTTCCACCGGGAAGTAATGTAGATGCAATGCCGCTGGATGCTACAGGAAGAACAATTTGTTCACAACTTCTCATTTCCGCACATAAGGTTCTACAGATAAACGTCTTACCAGTCCCATACTGTTAACTTCAGTCTAAAGATTTGCACAGTTCACGTATCTTATCAATTTTAGCAAAGTACGGTTCCCATACTGTTAACTTCAGTCTCCGTTTCCTATGAGTCGTTGTCAATGTTAATGAGGATATATAAAATCATATAACTAAATGAGAAAGGTTTTGTTTGAGAAGTTACTTTTCATCTGCTATATCTATGTATGTTCTCTTGTATCCTTTTGTGAAATCCGGATCGTAGAACATTGTCAGCACTCCAATCACATCTGAAATGCGAAGAAATATTTTTAATTGATCATATGATATTTACATGGCTTAAAAAAAGTAAGTTTTAATTACCAGTGTAGTATTCATTTCCAACGTTCGCATGAATTACATCTTCGATGATGATGAATGAATAAGCACGTGTTGGTATTTCTTGGCCATGAACTTCTTTGACTCTTGTTGTGAATTGCATTGCTATCCTAGATTTGTGAAATGTTGCTCTGTCGTTTCCCTGATTTTTTTCTGTTTTGAACTTTGAAAGGGTGTAGATTTTACCTTCTTGGATTAGTTCCTTGAAGTTCCTCACAAGATTCTTAGATACCGTTGCTTGAATTATTTCACCCTGCAGCAATAGAAATTAGCATCACTTTTCTCTATGACTATGAAAGCATTAAATAAATTCAAACTTTAAATATTCAAAATGAGAAGAAATTTACCTCACTATCTATCACAATGAACTCCATTCCGTAAATAATTCTATTTTTAGGATCTGATTCATCGGACTCACGAAACCATTTTCTTAGTACACGAACAGTAACTTCATACTGATAAATGAAGCAGTGGTTT
This sequence comes from Heliosperma pusillum, assembly GCA_022085475.1. Lineage (NCBI taxonomy): Eukaryota > Viridiplantae > Streptophyta > Magnoliopsida > Caryophyllales > Caryophyllaceae > Heliosperma > Heliosperma pusillum. The sequence goes on from JAIUZE010048352.1 coordinate 16,439, forward strand.
CTATATCCTCATCTTTGAGGAGTTACTGGTGATACGGAGTTAGCGGAGTAGTTATTTGGGTCATGGTACCATAAATTAACTGCTTTAAATGAAAGTTCTTAGGTCTAACTGAGGTTGAGTGAGTTTTCTTGTGATTACAGATTCAAAGTGCTGAGTTGTGGCCCAAGATCAACTATCAACTACTTTTATGCGACATCCTTGCATTTTCTGAATATGGCCCAATACCCATCTCTAATCTTATTGTTATTACAGAGGCCAAATGGTGATTTGTGGCCCAAGAATTCAACTAACAACTATATTTATGCATCTATTTGCATATTCTGATTATGACCCTATATACATATGATATTATATTATAATTATATTACGATATGATGATTCATAGCCATAAAATTGTACTTCTCGTAGAAGAGAATTCTTGGTAGCCTGTCATAGCCACCTCCAAGTAGCGGATCAGTGGCTGATAGATGTTGCCGTATTTTTTACTCGCAGGTAAATTCTCGATGATGATTGGCTAGTTATCCATATCTGAGAGGATATTTTTAAAATTTTGTTTTGCTTATACCTTATAATATTTGGGGGTTTATTATTATAAAAATAATGTATATTGTCCGATATTATCCAATGCATTTTTTTTTGCATTGGTTTATATTTATATTGTAGCTAAATTGCAAATTTATTTTTATTGAAAATATATTTAGAAATATATTTGGGGGTTTATTATAATAAAAATAATGTATGTTGTCCGATATTATCCAATGCTTTTTTTTTGCATTGGTTGTTTATATTTTTGTTGTAGCTAAATTGCATTTTCATTTTTATTGAAAATATATCTAGAAAGATCTATGTAAACATGTAAATAAAGGGTTGTATTTCATTCTGTAATTACATAATAAGGAATTTATTATTTATTTTGTAATTTATAATTTTTGGAGGTTGTGTATTTTAATTGAGGGATGTAGATGAATAAATGTGATAATTGAAAATGCAGCAGTGTTAACAATCAAATAATTGCAAATCAAATAATGTTCCTTAACTTAAGGAAGAGAAAAAATGCTTTTTGACAAGTTGACTTTCAACCACAGGCTGACACGTCAGCTCTACGTAGCTAGTCTTCTGCGTGCACTCATTCGACTAACCTCAATTAGATTGCTTAGATTGATCCTCATATTCAAGATTAACTGTAACACCCGGAAATGTACCCTATTTTTCTAGTAGAAATATTTTACGAAAGCTTTTCAGTAAATTTAAGTTTTAAATTAGAATTTTAAGTTCCGAGTCGAATTTAGAATTTCCGAGTTCGTATTTGGAATTTCTGCGAGATTTCATGAAAATCCCGTCTTAAGTCGAGTTTGACTTTTCTTGACTTTTGAGTCGGGTTTGACTTTCTTGACTTTGAAACCGTCTTTGACTTTTTCCTACACAACTCACACTACTCCCTTCCTTAACCTAATTTTTCATTCAACACCAAATCAAACACAAAACCCTTCCTTCTTCCTTAAGAAACTTTCCCTCTTTGAATATCGATCTTAGAATTGACGTATCTTCTTCGTTACTTGATAGAATTTACGTAAGTTTATCTTATTCTTCCTCCCGTACCTTCCTCTATTCGTATTGATGTTAAAATCATCGTCTTTCTCGCTTTTCAAATTTCCCGTCTTTCTCAAGCTGAACCTTATTCATCTTTTTACGATCTATATGCAGGTGGTGACCTCCAAGATCCCGACAAAGACTATTTCCTTATAGAAGAGGAGCTTGACGATCATTAGAGACGCATAGAAGGTAACGGTGAAGGGTTACTCGGTATTACTTACGTGTTTTAGATGTTTATATGCTAGAAAATCGTGTTAGAATACGATTAGGAAGATTAGGATTCATGCTATGATTAGTAAATGATGTTATATGATGAATATTGATGGTATATATTGATTGTTGATGATTATTAGTAGTGATTTATGAGAATTGAAATGGATTGAATATGAAAAGGGAGCTCACGGATGAACTGGGGTTCCTGGCCGGTCGACCGGCCGCCGGTCTGCCAACCGGATGGGAACACTCCAGAAACACCTTTGAAAGTTTGGATTTTGCATGAAGAGGTGCTCCAGGCCGGCCCACCGGCCACCGGTCCCTCCACCGGCCTGGAACACATCAGTGAGTGAAGATGGATTTTTGGTATGGTGCTCTGTGCCGGTCGACCGGCCGCCGGTCGACTGACCGGCCCAGACCCCTTTTCTCTGTTTTGGGATTTTGCCTGTGTTCTGAGCCGGCCCACCGGCCACCGGTCTCCTGCCCGGCCTGCAACACGGCTGTGTTGTTTTCCTTTGACTTTTAAAACTCGTAATTTATAATAGTTCGCATGATCTGTTTACCGTATAATTTTACGTAATGTCTTATAATATTCATGTTTTGGGTATATGATATCTCTTTCGCATGTATCACATGTTTTGTGACGGTTTTCGATATGTTCCCACTTTGAGTCGGTTTTTACAAATGAGTCGGTTTGAGCACTATTTGGTCTTGTTCTTTGTATTCTCATTCCCTTGGCTACCTTCCCGTTCGTAAGGCTGGAATGTCGGAACGGAGAGGTATCCTACTGCTTAAATGCATGTGTTAGTGGGCATACGACGACGTTGTTGGAGTTGAACGCTATGCGTTGATCGACCCGGCCGTCAAATGTTGTGTACTTGCGAGGTGGTGTTATTTGCATGTAGCGTACCGCTTGTTATGAGGCTTGAGCTGTGTTTCCGCCTCTTTCGTGAATTGATCTACCGAATTTGGGGTACTCGGCATATATTTTATAAGCCCGAGTCTTGGATGCGAAACGCTTTATCGCATGTCGAATCGGAAAATGTGATTCCGAGATTCTGGCCAGGTTTAGATTAGGAGCCGTTTAATTATCGTTCCTACCAGGAGGAAATTAGTCTACATATACGAAATGTAGCATCGTGTATGAGTTCAGGGAAACGCTTTATCCCGTGGATGCCTTTTAATCATACTTGCCATGTACACGATGCTAGTGCGTTTCATTTACCGTGAGAGAGTCGTCTTGAGTCGTCTTGAGTCGTCTTGAGTCGTCTTTGAATGCGTGATTTCATGATATTGTTCATGGTCATGGCATGAGTTGGCACCGTCATTGTCTTGGTTCGTGAATGGATGATAGTATGTTGGATTTTGTGTAATCATCGCATGACTTGACTGGTTTGTCTGTTGAGTCTCTATCTTATCAATCTTATACCGCTAACGGTGAGATGTAAGCCCTAGTGAGCGTATTCGATTGCCTAAGAGTGTCCTTCCCGAGTCTTTGAATAACATGATGGTTTCGGATTTGATTTTCACCTGATCTTATCATTATCTATAGAATTGCCTATCTATTTTTATTGTATCTCACATGTATATCTATATATATGCATGCTTTACGTTTGTATTCCCTTATATGTTCGTTTGATGTGATATGGCTGGGAGAACCCGGAGTTACTCCCCACTGACTGTGGCATTCATGTTTTTCATGGATGAACAGGTTGCTTGCTATGGATGACTTTTTGGATCTGATATTTTGGGGTTCGGGTGTGAGCTAGCGGGCGTAGTCCCTGGAAGTTCACCTCTAGACGATTTTAGCTAGTTTTGCTAAACACTTGTTCTTTGTTAACATTTTAAGAGACCTCGTCTCTTTGTTGTATTCAGTTGTCAGTTTGTAACATTTTGACACACCTCGTGTTATATATATCTTGCATGTTTTAAGGTTTTTTTTAAAATACCGTATTTCCGCATATTATTTCACATGCTTGTATGTTTTATATTTCCGCAATCGCGAGGGTTGTCACAATCAAATATCATGAACTATCCATACATTAGTCATGACAAGCATCAAGCATTAAAATCATCAAACTTATCTTACTACCTTTCCTTAGAGATACAACCAATCACCACTATAGGGTGAATTTAGATCTACACCATTTTCCTCAAATCACAAATTCATTCTAACAATCACTAATATTCCACAAAATTCAAAGTTCTTCCGACCAAGTCTAATATACCACAAACAAATGGGTATGGCATCCACAAAAATGTTACAAGAGGAAGGTAAGGATACCAATGGTAAGATGGAGGAACTATCAAGAATAATTTCCAAGAGGCAAACCAGTTGGAAGAGAAAGAATCACTTAGATAGAAGGAAGAGAGCATAATACATTATGGATGAGAGAATTCATAGATGAGAAAGAAATACACTTCATATAAGCTCGTCAATCTTCAATCTTCGGTAGAGGATACTTCTTCTAGGTAACACATGATCCACCTTAAGACTGGTAGATCAAACAAACATAACATCACTCACACATCAACAAACACGTTAAACCTAACAATACATCAAGTAACAACAACCAAAAGACTACCCACCTTAGTCCTTAAGTCTCCCCTCTCTTAATTTTGATATTTCAAGGTCAGTAAATTTAAGTTTTAAGGGTTCACGTGTTGCATCGGGAGCGATAAGCTATGATACACTGTGACAACCCTCGCGAATGCGGAAATATAAACACCCAGCATTTGAAGTAATTTGCAGAAATACGGTTATTATTGTAAAAAACTTTTATACATGCAAGATAGATAATACGAGGAATGTCAAAATATTACAACTAAGTACGAAATACAACAAAGAGACGGGGTCTCTCAAAATGTTAGCAAAGAACAAGTGTTTAGCAAAACTAGCTAAAATCGTCTAGAGGTGAAACTTCCAGGGACAACGCCCGCTAGCTCACACCTGAACCCAAAATAGTCAAGCAAAAAGCCATCCATGCAAGCAACCTGTTCATTCATGAAAAACATGAACGCCACAATCAGTGGGGAGTAACTCCGGGTTCTCCCAGCCATATCACATTAAACATACATAGAATGAAATACAAAAGTAAAGCATGCATACATATTGATGTACATGTGAGATACGATAAGGATAGATAGGCAATTCAATATATAATGATAAGAATATAAGAATTACAAGTCTGAATCCATCATGTGATACAAAGACTCGGGCAAGACAATCTTAGGAAACCGAATACGCTCACTAGGGCTTGCATCTCACCGTTAGCGGTATAAGTTTGATAAGATTGAGACTCGACAAACAACCATGCCAAATCATGCGATGACCACAATAAATCCATCATATTATCATCCATTCAAACATACCAATACATAGACGGTGCCCAATCATGCAATGACCATGAATAATATCATGAAATCGTGCATTCAAGAACGACGACACAAAGAAGACATCTCTCACGGTAAATGAAACGCACTAGCACCGTGTACGTGGCAAGTATGATTAAAAGGCATCCACGGGATAAAGCATTTCCCTGAACTCATACACGATGCTACATTTCGTATATGTAGACTAATTTCCTCCTGGTAGCACGACGATAATAATACTGTCCTATTCTACACCGGCCAGATTCCGTAATAAAACGTTTACAATCGACATGCTGATGACATTTTCGCATCCAAGACTCGGTCTTACAAAACGCCGAATACGCCCAAGTTCGGTAGAATATCAATTCCACGAAAAGACTCAGAAGCCTCATAACAACGTAACGCTACATGCAAATAACACCACCGCGCAAGTACACAACATTTGACGGCCGGGTCGATCAACGCATAGCGTTCAACTCCCAACAACGTCGTCGTATGCCCACTACACATGCAATTAAGCAGTAGGATACCTCCCCGTTCTGACATTCCAGCCTGACGAACGTGGAGGTAGCCAAGGGAATGAGAGTACAAAGCACAAGACAAAATAGTGCTCAAACCGTATCATTTGTAAAAACCGACTCAAAGTGGGACATACAAAAAACCGTCACAAAACATGAGAACATGGCATTATATAAATGTAACTATGATAAACATGAATAAATACATGATACATAAGCATTAGACCAAGTTTAAGAAGCATAATAAATAGGAAACATAGATACCTCTCCAAAACAACAAGTTTGGAAACTAACTAAAACAAGGGTTCACTTCAAACGGTCATAACTAGAGTCCTAGACATGCTATTACAGAAATTCCAAGTCGAGGTGATAGCTTATCCTCTTAAGGTTCCAACGATAGGTCACAAGCCCAAAACAAGCAAGTAACGAAGGAGATATGATCATTTTACGAAAAAGGGTCAGTGTAGTGAAACTGAACAAGTCACGATCGTGACTTGTATTTCACGACCGTGACATGTGTTACCAATTCACCCGTGAGCCTTCAACATAAATTCAATCCTATCATTTCCAATTCTCATAATCCATTTCTAATACTATCAACAATCAATATTCATCATCAACAATCATCAAATAACAACAATCATCATCCATAACATGATTCCTAAACTTACTAATCGTATTCTCATACGATTTCTAGCATATAAGCATGTAAAACACGTAAATGATATCGAGTAACCCTTCACCGTTACCTTTTCGCGTCTTTAATCGATTTCTAAACCTTCCTAGTCTCCACCTACATACAATTAGATAATAAAAGATGAATATCATTCACCTTGAGAAAGACGGACAATTTAAAAAGCGAGAAAGACGGTAATTTTATTACCAATACGGATAGAGGAAGGTAAGAGGGAAAGAATAAGACGAACTTACGAGAATTTCAACAAGAAACGAAGGAGATACGATGATTCAAAGATCGGAAAGGTTATGGAGGCAAGGGTTTGGTTTGCTTAAGGAAGAAGTAAGATTGAATGTGTTTGAGTGAAAATAGGTTAAGGGAGTATGACTATATATGAGGAAAAAGTCAATAAAAGTCATACTCGCCTTAAGACGGGATTCCCATGGAATCTCGCGGAAATTCCAAATACGAACTCGGAAATTCTAAATTCGACTCGGAAAAATTAAATTCTAAATTAAAACTAAAATTTGCTGAAAAGTATCCGTAAAATATTTTTACTAGAAAAATAGGGTACATTTGCGGGTGTTACACATAGGTTTTACAATGTTTTTCATGGAAGTCTTTTAGGTATTGATATTTTGGAAGATAATAGGCTTTCGTTAATATCAAGAAAAGGTTAAACGAGTTTGGAAATGATAAATGTAAGATCTTAGTTTTTACAGTTTACTTTTTATTTTTTTAGTATCCTTTGGGCTACCAACTTGAGTTACTCTTAGCATGTTGTATGCTTGCTTGTTTCTTTAGGATCGCTATCCCTTCATCGATTTCCTTGATTAGAGCTTTCATCGTACAATGTGAATCATAACATAAATAACCACACAAACAATTAATCATACAATCCATCATTATATCATGTTAATAATTCACTTTGTATAAACATAATTAAAGGAAAACACCTAGTTACCTTTATTACGCAATAAAAACCACAAAATAATCTTCATCTTCATAAACACGCCATCAATAAAGTCCTACACGAATCCTCCTCCAAAAACGCCCAAAGAAAGGCATCATCTTCTTATACTTCTTATTTACCCATCAAATATAGAAATCCTAAAGGTAGCTCTAAACTTCTTACAATCGAGTCCCTCAAAAATCCTTTTTATAGAATATAATGTAGAAGTAAGAGACAAGATTGTAAATATATAATTTATAATTGATTTGAATGAAGAAAGTTGCATAACAATGGAGTTAAAGGGAGAAAATAAGAATAGAAGAAGAAGGGAAGAGTAGCGGCGCAAGAGAACTAATATACGCAGGAAAAGATTGAATAACCTAGTTGCTAGGTTAGGTTTTCTATTTATAAGAAGGAATAAGTGGACTTTTGATCCATTAGCTCGCAAGATGGATAATCCAATTTCAAATCAGATTTAGTATAACTAAAATGCTCCAAGAATTTATATAGGAGAGGTAGCTTTTATATTTAAATGGTCCAATCGTGCGTGGACATTTAACCTATCCGAATTAGGTAAAAATGAAAATTACAAAATAGAGATCATAAGCGTTGAATACGAATTAAATAATTAAACTCGAGAAAATAATTATCTTAATAAATAAATTTCCAAATAATATTATTATAAAATAATATCATTTAAAGAATTGATAACTCTCCAACTCCCAAAAGGTTCTTATCACCGCAGTAAAAACAAATTTGCACTTATTCTCCTACCGTGCTTAACCGCAATGAAATATATACCTTTCAAACACTTTATGCAAATACTACAACAAATTAATCATTAAAATTCCACAAAATTCATAGTCTAATCTACCTCCATAAGCACATTTTAGTACCCCAACGCATATCTAGCTTCCTCGATGCATCACATTTCAATATCCTTATAAACAACTCCATAACAAAAAAAACCTCAATGGTTAGGCTCCATCATTATCCATTATTTAACAATGCATACAAAAATATCACTCCATAACTTTAAAATTGTGATTCCAATAACCATAATCTTAATGTTATTTCCTTAAACACAAAAAAAAAAAAAAGGTATAATAAGTCACAAACTTTCTCTTAAAATTCATTATTGTCCACATCAACCTAAAATACCTCAATAATGTTATACTCTTAAATAAGATAATACATATTTAAATCGGCTTTTACTAGATATTCAATAACTTACATCAACCAATATAAATTCCAGAATAAACACAACTACATACATTATCAAAATTGTTGTATTCTTGCGTGTTTCTAACGATTGGTGTCCCTTAATTTATTTCCTTGATTAAAGCCTTCATATCTCTCATTTAATTGAGCTTCTTCTCTTTGCTTCTTAACATTGATCTGTTTCAAGTCCCCGTAATGTCCTTCGATCTTATCTTTGTTTTGATATCCTTAATGCAGCAGGAGCTGGGGCACAGGGCAGGGCAGAATTCAACACTAGGGACAAGGGGCAGGCCAAGGGGGATCAAGGGGTGAGCATTGGTAACCAAGGGGAGGTCTACATGGGTATCCAAGGGTCAATCTGGGGGCAAGGGATGGGTAACAAAAGGGGAAGCTGCAAGCTGAGCAATGTTGGCCAGGACACGAGCCAGGACACTAGCCAAGACACGAGCCAAGCAAGCCAAAGACAAGCCCACCAACACCCCACCACAATATCACAAAAACAGCCTACACCAGTCACTTGGGGAAGGCATAACTACCACCACACTCTGAACCACCAGCTACCACCAAGCCCAGCTAAAACCTTACCCACCTAGGTCCAAAAAAGTCCTAGGGAACCAGTTCCAAACCACAACACAACTACCCTAAAAATCCAAATCAAAACAGCCTACCCAAAGCATAAAGCATAAAGCAGTCTTTCCATTTCTAGCTAAAAACTGAAAGACTATCTCCAAAAGTCTTTCCTTGTCTCCCCTACTATTAGAACTACTGCAGAAGAAGGTCAAGGAGCATTGATGAGCCTCGTCCACAAGCTTCAAGCCAACACCAAGCAACAAACACAACCTGGAGCATGTCATTGTCAAATGTCTGCATTTTGTCTGTTTTATTGTTTTTCTTTTGGCATTAGCAGTCTGTATTTCTAGCCAGTATTTTGTCATCTTTTAATAGTTAATCTTGGCCCTTAGATGATACTCTAGGGTTGTAATCACGTCCAGCATTGAGGCCTATATAAGGACCCATGCTCTTTTGTACAAGGCAGTTGATTATTGAATGAAAAAACTGAGCATTGTTCTCATTTCTAAAATCTTTCCAACTTATGCATTGTCTTGGTTGAAAGTCAGGCCAGATAACTTCCTGTGCTAGGCTGTGGTTGTTGATCTAAGGCTGTGGCAAGTTAGATATCCCTGTGCATAGACTGTGGGGTGTTTGCTTGTTGTTTAGTTCAAGTCTGCTTACCTGTT
>JAIUZE010048357.1:0-10155 GCA_022085475.1 Heliosperma pusillum
CTACCAGGAGGAAATTAGTCTACATATACGAAATGTAGCATCGTGTATGAGTTCAGGGAAAAGTGATCCCGTGGATGCCTTTTAATCATACTTGCCATGTACACGATGCTAGTGCGTTTAATTTACCGTGAGAAAGGTCGTCTTTGTGTCGCTGTCTTTGAATGCGTGATTTCATGATTGTATTCATGGTCATTGCATGACTTGACACCGTCAAGGTCTTGGTTCGTGAATGGATGATAATATGTTGGATTTAATGTGATCATCGCATGACTTGACGTGGTTTGTCTGTCGAGTCTCAATCTTATCAATCTTATACCGCTAACGGTGAGATGCAAGCCCTAGTGAGCGTATTCGGTTGCCTAAGAGTGTCTTCCCCGAGTCTTTGAATAACATGATGGATTCGGATTTGTATTCCATATGCTCTTATCATTATATATTGGATTGCCTATCTATTTCTTATCGTATCTCACATGTATATCTATACGTATGCATGCTCTACCTTTGTATCTTCTTTGATGTGTACGTTTAATGTGATATGGCTGGGAGAACCCGGAGTTACTCCCCACTGATTGTGGCGTTCATGTTTTTCATGAATGAACAGGTTGATTGCATGGATGGCTTTTTGCTTGTGGTATTTTGGGTTCGGGTGTGAGCTAGCGGGCGTTGTCCCTGGATGAAACACCTCTAGACGTTGTTTAGCTAGTTGCTAATTACTTTTTCTTTTGTTAACACTTTGAGAGACTACGTCTCTTGTGGTATTTTTATTTAGTTTGTAATATTTTGACACTCCTCGTATTTTTTCTATCTTGCATGTATAAAGGTTTTTAAAATACCGTATTTCCGCTATATAATTCACATGTGTAGGTTGTATATTTCCGCCATGTCGCGAGGGTTGTCACAGTTGGTATCAGAGCTTTATCGCTCCGACGCCAACACGTGAACCCTAAACCTAACCAACTACTTGAACCTTGAAATAATCAATGAGAGATGGGTAGACTTAAGGATCTAAGTTGGTAGTCTTTGGTGTACTTGATGTTTGTTAGGTTCTAACTTGTTTGTTGATTGTGTTGAGTGATGTTATGTTTGTTTGTATCTACCGTCTTAAGGTGGATCATTGTGTTACCTAGATGAAGTATCCTTTACCGAAGATTGAAGATTGACAAACCTAATTGAAGTGTATTTCTTCCTCATCTTTGAATTCCCTCGTCCTTAATGTATTATGCTCTCTTCCTTCTATCTAGGTGCTTCTTTCTCTTCCATCTTGTTGTCTCTTGGAAAATTACTCTTGATAGTTCCTCCATCTTACCATTGGTATCCTTACCTTCCTCTTGTAACATTTTTGTGGATGCCATACCCATTTGTTTGTGGTATATTATACTTGGTCGGAAGAACTTTGATTTTTGTGGAATATTAGTGATTGTTAGAACAAATTTGTGATTTGACGAAAATGGTGTAGATCTAAATTCACCCTATATTGATGATTGGTTGTAACTCTAAGGAAATGTAGTAAGATAAGTTTGATGATTGACAACGTCAAATATTGTCGTGTCTAGTATTAATTTTTAGAATCTTTCGTTCTACTTTTTACGGGTCATTAGCTATGTTTTATGTTAATTTTAGTTTTTGTAATAATGTTAGTATTTAGTTTTTTTAAGTCAATTTGGAGAGTCAAATCCCGAAAGTCAATAAAAGTCAAACCCGAAAACCCGAGACCCAAAAACCCGGAACTTGAAGTGGGCTAGCAAGGAATCATCAAGGTTTGAAGACCAAGCCCAATGGGTCAATGGAAGTCAAGGCCGGGTCAATATCCATGGGGTCAACGAAAGTCAAGAAGGAAAAACAAGGCAAAAATCTGGCAGCGTTCGACGCAGCCTGCGTCGTAGGACGCAGCCTGCGTCATCTCTCAGCACGGGTTTTTCTCATTTTCTCGTCTTGTCTTTTGGAAGCCCACCTTTGAAGGCCCCTAGGTTTGCGGACCAAGGGTATAAAAGAAGATTTCTGAAGAGAGGCAAGGGCATCAAGCATTCAACATACAACATCATATTTTCCCTAGCATTTTCTCTACTTTGTTCTTCAACTTTGGCTTTTGTAATGGGTTTTTGCTTAGAAATGGGTTGTAATATGAAGACTATGGGTAGCTAATCTTCTTTTGCTTAGTGTAATTTGAACAAGTTCTTCCCTTTTAGCATTGTAAGACCTTTTTAATCCTGCCTTCTCTATTTAATTCCATTTTCCTTGTTTGAATTTCATTGTTGAATGAATTGTTGTTAAGACTAACCATCTTAGTAATTGTTTGTTTGATTAAATTGCGTTGTCTTGATGAATTTGGTTGATTTGTCTTGATATTTGTTGAAGCAACTTGAAAGATTGTAACTTTGGTTTAAAAGTTGGAATCTTTTGAGTGGAATTTGGATTATTGTGTATTTAGGACATGGTTTAATGTTTTATTACATGATTCTAGCATGCTTCTTTGGTTTGTGCTTAAAGCTTGCATCTTTATTTATGCTTATGTTTTAATAAGTATGGGTTTAGTTGTATTGAGTTATTTATGGATGGTTTAATTCATTGGTGGCTAGTTTTTAGAAGTTTGTAGTAGATAATTAGAGAAAGGAAGGAAAGGAGGGATCTTTACTTTGTTAATTGTGGGGGAACTTGGGATAATTGCACTAAGTTATTTATCCATATTTGAATCTTTGAGTATTTAGTTGTTGTTATTAATTTTAGACTTGATTACCAATTCTCATGAAAAACTTTCTCCATTTGTGTTTTTCCTACATGTTTCCCATTGTGAATATCATAGTTTGTAAGTAATTCAAGTTTTTATTTCAATTAGTGTTTTAATTTGTGGTTAGATTAATTAATTTGTTAAATCGATTTTTAGCAAGAGTCTAGATTAGATTTTTAGCAATCATCGCCTTCCCTTGGGTTCGATCCTTGTCTTACCCTTACTACCCTTTTACTTAGGTTGGTTTGAGTCTAGATTTGGATTTATAAATTGTTATTTGATTTAGCTAATTTGCGGATTTAACGACACCGTATAAAAAGCATCGTCAAATTTGGCGCCGTTGCCGGGGAAGGCAATTTATCTAAATATCAAATTGAACTCTTGTTAGTGTCATATTTTGTTTAGATTGTTTTTCAAATATTTCTTTTTGTATTGTTTGTAGGTTACTTGGTGTTGAAGTTACTAATTGTGTTGTTGAAGTGTTTTAGAGTTTATGCCTAGGTCACAAGAGGGACTTGGTGACCAAGACATTGACCCGGCTTCTAGGAGCATTTCCAATTGGTTGTTTTCGAACCCCTTCTATAGGAGACCCTTTTTGAGGGAGCCTAGTGAAGAGGAGTTTGAGAACAATATTTTTCAAGAACCACAAGAACAAGTGTTTGTGTCACCACCTAGATCACCACCTAGGAGACCGCCACCCTTAAACATCATCTACCCACCCGAAATGGAAGATAATAGAACTATTGGTGAGATCCGGGCAAGAAACTATGAAGAGCAACCGTTGTGTATCGCATACCCTCCCATGGGGGATGTAAATTTCGAGCTAAAGGGGTTCTTTGTTCATAATTTGCCAAGATTTCATGGAATGGTGGGGAATGATCCCAATAGGCACTTGGCCGAATTTCACATGATATGCCAATGGGCCATCCCTCAAGGAGTGACCGAAGACCAATTTAAACTTAGGGCATTTCCATTCTCTCTACAAGATGCCGCTAAGGAATGGTTATTTTGTCTTCCGGCCCATTCCGTCAATACTTGGGGGGGTTTGAAGAAGAAATTTCTTGAGAAATACTACCCGGATTCAAGGCATAACCACTCAAAGAAGCTCATCACTACCATTGAGCAAGACATGGGGGAAACTCTCTATGACTATTGGGAGCGATTCAAAAGCCTCGTGGCAAGGTGCCCTTATCATGGGATGTCGGGGGATGATCTATTGACGGCCTTCAATGAAGGATTATGCCAAAACGACCAACGGATGATTATAGCCGCCACCGGAGGTGGTATTGATACACTTAACGTGGCCGAGGCCAACAACATTATTGAGAAGTTGGCTATGAACACAATAAGCTACGAGAGGAAGAATGAAAGGGGAGGAAGCTCTAGAAATTTTTCTTCCATGGAAGATTCTCATGCCTCTCAAAATCACAAACTCATGCAAGAGATGGGTGAACTCAAGAGCTTGGTATCCAACTTGGTTGTCAACAAAGGTAATACATTTCCTCAACACCCCGAACCGCTTGAATGTTCTTATTGTGGAGGTGACCATGCTACAAATACTTGTTACATCATGATTGAGCAAGGAGCCACCATGGAGAGTGTCAATGCCATGGGGTATGGGAACTACAATGCTAGAAACCCAAGTGGTGGAGGGATATATAACCAAGTGGGAAATCGTGATCTTTTGGGGTGGGGAGGAGACAAATCAAAGAGTTTTGAAAATGGTCAATTCAACCACTTGAGAGCCCAAAATCCAACCCAAAACCGAAACACAAATTTCAACCAAAATCCCCAAAGAAATTTCAACAACAACCCAAGACCCAACAACTCAAATTTTCCAAGTAATTCTCAATCCCAAAGACAACCCAACCAAAATCCAAATCAAGGGAATTCCTCTTCTTCTCAAGGGAACTTGAGTGACATCTTGCAAACACTTCTTGCCAATCAAGAGAAGGATAGAGAGGAGGCAAGGAGGGATAGAGAGGAAGCAAGAAAGGATAGGGAGGCAAACAACCTTAGGGTGAACAACTTGGAAACCCAACTATCCCAAATGGCCTCAAATTTATCAAAATCCCAAGCCTCAAGCTCCACAAGATTTCCATCTCAAACCATTCCCCCACCAAGGGAAAATGCTAGTGCCATGACATTGAGGGGAGGCAAAGAGTTGGAAGTAAACCCCCTTGGTAAAGGAAAGGAAAAGATGAAGAATATTGAGATGGAAACCATTGAGATTGAAGACCAAGGAGAATTGGTGGTTAGTCAAGAAGAGGTATTGAGAAATGAAAAAGGGGCATCCAAAAGCATGGACCCAAAGGGAGACAATTCAAGGAAGAGCAAAGACACTATTGAAGATGATGAAGTAGAGGAGTACATACCGGAAGTCCTATTCCCTAGTGCTTTGATAAGCACAAGGAAATATGCCAAGGAGAATGACTTATATGAGACTTTCCGGAAATGTGAGGTTAACATTCCTCTTCTTAACTTGTTGAATAGTGTCCCTAGGTATGCAAAGTTTTTGAAAGAACTTTGCACACCTAGGAGAAATCCTAAGAAGGGGACCCATAAGGTTAGGGTGAGTGAACATGTGTCGGCCATTTTCAAACAAAATTTACCCAAGAAATGTGGAGACCCGGGCATGTTCACTATTCCTTGCACTATTGGGGGAAAGAGTTTTAAACGTGCCATGCTAGACCTTGGGGCTTCTATAAACGTCATGCCTTTAACTATTTATGAGACCCTAGGTTTAGGACCTTTGTCTAAAACCGGGGTAGTCATTCAACTTGCCGATAGGTCTAGTGTTTACCCCAAGGGCATGGTAGAGGATGTACTAGTGGAAGTCGATAATCTTGTCTTCCCGGCGGATTTCTACGTCCTAGATATGGAATCTAGCTCTAGTGCCACCCCTCTCCTTCTTGGTAGGCCGTTTATGAAAACTTCAAATACCAAGATCGATGTTTCAAACGGGTGTTTGACTATGGAGTTTGAAGGAAAAAGATTAACTTACAATATATATGACTCCATGAGGCACCCGAGTGACCATCAATCTTGCTTCTTCTTGGATATCTTTGAGCCATTAGTGAATCAAATGTATAAACTTTGTGATAGAGACCCACTCGAGGTAGCTTTAACTAATCCCATGGAAGAGGAAGGTTTGCGCTTGTTGTTGGCCTTTGATGTGCAGGAATGTCTTGAAGAATTAGAGAAGGAAGAGCCAATAGAAACATATGAGGATCTCAACGTCATAGAGATGCTGAAAACAGGGCAAGGCAGTGCTCGACGCAGCCTGCGTCACTGGACGCAGCCTGCGTCACTGGACGCAGCCTGCGTCACTGGACGCAGCCTGCGTCACTGGACGCAGCCTGCGTCCTGCACTGGCTAACTTGTCCGAGTTGTTTGCTTTGAGTATTCCACTCCACAAGCCCCTCCCTTCCATTATCCAACCTCCTAAGGTCGAGTTGAAGACCCTCCCAAGCCATTTAAAGTAGATCTTTCTAGGGGACAAGAACACCTTACCACTCATCATTTCAAGCACACTCACCGAGGACCAAGAAGGCAAATTGGTATCACTACTTGAAAAGCATAAGGAAACATTTGGGTGGAGCATAGCGGACCTAAAAGGGATAAGCCCGGTGACTTGCATGCACAAGATACGACTTGAAGTGGATGCCAAACCGGTCCGACAACCCCAAAGGAGGCTCAATCCACCCATGGAGGAGGTAGTGCAAGAAGAGGTAATTAAGCTATTGCAAATGGGTATCATTTTCCCTATTTCCGACTCTCGTTGGGTTAGCCCAACGCAAGTCGTACCCAAAAAGGGAGGAGTGACGGTAGTTGATGCATGCATTTTATATGCATGCTTAGCCTGTATTTGCCTCCATTATATGTTTGTATTTGAGCTCCTTTGAGCTATTCTATCATAGTTTTCCCTTGTTTGCTACTCTTGGTGTTCTTGCTGTCATTTATGCAGGAACGAAGCCATTTATGCTTACTTTGGAGGATTTAGGATGAGTACCGAACTTCGCATCACACACAGACGACAGCAGGATTTCTAAAGAACGAAGTCAGAATCCCTACATGATCAAAGACAAGCCATCGATCGACCAAGACATATTGAGCTTAATGGGCCTGATGCCGATCGAGAAGGACTAATGTCGATCGAAACCAGAGCTCATCTCAACTAGATCGATCGACCAAGACATATTTAGCTTAATGGGCCTGATGCCGATCGAGAAGGACTTATGTCGATCGAAACCAGAGCTCATCCCAACTAGATCGATCGACCAAAAGCTATACCGATCGATGAATACGTCTTATTATCCAAAGACGAGCTCAACTCAGGCCCAACGAAGGTACAATCGCAAGATTCATTTCTGAGAGTCGAAACCCTAATTCAAGGTTAAAAGGAGGACAAAGGCAAACCCTGGAGGCATCACATTGTATTGCAAACAATCCCTTGTCACGGATTGGAAGCAATTGTTCATTTATTTCCTTTAAACTTCTCAAAAACTCGTAGCTATTAGTTTGATTCTGGTTTTAGAAGGCTTTGAAGCTATTTTCAGTTGTAATTCAGCAATTGTCGATCGGATCCTCTCTCTGCCGATCGACCAGAACTCTCTATCAATCGATTTTTAAGTTTTATTTCGTAAGTCTGGTTATTTCCCTCCTGCTTAATTTTTATTATTGCATTATGAATTCTGAATCCTTTCCCCTCGTATTTTTAGATCTAGTTAGAGCCATGCGTAGCTAAACTCATTCTAGGGCTAGGGACGTAATCGATACTTAAGGGAATTAGTTTAGTCAATTAAATCGTTATATTGATTTCTCTGGTTTATTTCATTACGTTAAATTATTTGTGGCCACATCTAGTTGACGTTAGCGTGACAACCTTTTGAGACCGATCCAGTAATCTTGGTAAAGACGACTAAACCATAAAAGGTATTTAAATAGGCAGGCCGACCAAGTACCCTATTTTCCTACCCGATACTATTTCTATGACCTTGACGACCCTTATTCCTTATAGTTGAGAACTGTCCCGTCCGGCCCTAGACCCTCTTATTTTGATCTCCTTCACTTATTTACATATACTTTTAGTTAGCTTTCTTGCCTTTATCTCGTTTCTCTTGTTCACTTCTAACTCAATCCTCAAAATGCGACCTTAGTAGATTTAGAATTGCGACCTTAGTAGATTTAGAATTGCGACCTTAGATTAAATTGAATTAGACTACCTCCCCGTGAATTCGATCCCTGACTTGCCACTAGCTATTTGTAGTTAGTTTAGTTGGAGTTATAAATTTTATCTGATAACAGTTTTAGCTCGACATAAAACCGTTCATCAAATTGGCGCCGTTCATCTGTGGACGGGTTTGACCGGCCTGGACAAAGGCGGTGTTGGTTGGAGATTCAGATGTCATCTCATACATCACCCCATCCTCCGCTTATGGGGACGCCTCGTTGGTAGTACTTATTTTGCACGTCCAGAGCCAACGAATATGAAGAATGTAGAGGTGCACATGCTGTTTAGTGCCCTTAACATTGACGGGGGCGAACACTTCAATGTTAATGTGGCTCATTTCGTAGCCAAACATTTGGAAGCCGTTGTTTCGGGTGCCGTCAAACCTATCATGGTCGGGGGGGTAATAACTCGAATCGCCAAAAGTCTATATGGCAACATTCGGGAGCACAGGTTGAAGATCGTGGATGGTTGTCCTAACGGCGAACCATTTACTATGGATTTCGCAAGTCTTTCCCGCCTTCACTACATCCGTACATTAGGCAACAATTCATGGATGTGGAAGGTACGTTCCACTGACTTGGTCAAGCTTCCGGAGACCGGTATGGATATGAAGGTTCGATCTATCAAGAGATTCCACCGACCGAGCCCTTCAAACTACACCTATTATCTCCTGAATGAAGTCGACATGGAAGAACCCGAAGATGCCGATCGGCAGGCTGCTGAAGCCCCTGCTGTCGGGGTCAATATTATTGATCCCATCGGGGATTATTCAAGGTTCAATCATTACCCATACTCCACTGCCCCATATCATCCTCAAGGTTACGATGCCGCCGCATTCCCTCCTTCCTTTGCAACATATCCCCCCTTCGAGGAACCGAGGACTTGGAATGCAACCTCCAAAGACTCCATGTTGATGGGGCTGTGCAATCAAATGCACCAAGTCCATCTCGACCGCTCGATCAAAGATCACAATATCTACGCCTATCATGACAGCCAAGGTCATTTCCCACCTGGGACAGTCCATCCCGCCTTCTATAACCCAGCAACACACTATACTCAAGGAGAAGGGAGCCAGGGGGCTGAGCAATCTGAAGCTGCCGATCGGCAGGAGCATGACAGCCACAACAAGGACGGATCAACCGCCTGGAGCAGTTTTTGGGAGTAATCCGGGAGTACTTCTATGACCCTTTTTCTATTTTCAGCATGCATTCATATTGTATACCCCTTCCCCATGTGCTATTTCTGTCGTGAACCCACTGTTTCTTGTTTCGCCGATCGGTTTTCTGCTGTTTAATGCTGTTTCCTGCTGTTGTGTTGGGTTTTGGAACCATTGAGGACACTGCTTCATTTGGTTTGGGGGAGGTGACTGTTGTGAACACGTTTTATTCTTGCTAGTTGTGTGTGATAGATGAAATTATGCAATACAACAATGACGATAATGTGCTTATTCTATGATTTAACCACGATTGTTTGACAACTTGTGCCCTAAGACGGTACGAGATTAGACTGATTACCATGCTACAACTTGCCATTCTACATAACCTAGCTTGATGTGAATCTACTTTTATCTCGAAACGCATCTCATGTCACGTGAATCTTAGCATGCATCTCTTAGTCTGAATCGGTTTGTGAAAGATTGTTCCAAGAATTGTCCGAAGTAATGCACTTAAGTCCTGCGGGACCGGGTACCCACAAAAATTTTGAACTCCACATGGCCAAAACAGCCCCTTATGTCCCTTTAGATTTAGGTCCTTGTTCTTGAGCCCGCATTGCTTTATAACAACCTTGGTTACAACCCGGATACTCAAACTACATGCCATATACTCACCCACCTTGACTGTTGGTTGCGTGTAAGGACAAGAGGTACTGTAACTTTGCTGAATGAAATCTAAATGTGTGAAAAGTGATAATACCGTCTGGAAATTGTAATCAAGAACCGATCGGCATAATTTTAACCGATCGATCTGCTCATCAAAAGAGGAAGTTTTGCCTGAATCTGGTGTGAAAAGACACTAAAGAGTCAATTTTACCAAAGGCGCTGCTAAACAAATGAATAAACGAAGTCATAAGAAGCTTAACTAATCACAAGCGAAGAAATTATGGCTAAGTCCTATAACTGCTGAACAAGGAGCTGGGATGATGTTGATGAATGCTGTGAATGGGTAACATTTGAAGAAATTGTCCACGTGGTCACGCA
>JAIUZE010048358.1:0-35381 GCA_022085475.1 Heliosperma pusillum
GGCTCATTTCGTAGCCAAACATTGGGAAGCCGTTGTTTCGGGTGCCGTCAAACCTATCATGGTCGGGGGGGTAATAACTCGAATCGCCAAAAGTCTATATGGCAACATTCGGGAGCACAGGTTGAAGATCGTGGATGGTTGTCCTAACGGCGAACCATTTACTATGGATTTCGCAAGTCTTTCCCGCCTTCACTACATCCGTACATTAGGCAACAATTCATGGATGTGGAAGGTACGTTCCACTGACTTGGTCAAGCTTCCGGAGACCGGTATGGATATGAAGGTTCGATCTATCAAGAGATTCCACCGACCGAGCCCTTCAAACTACACCTATTATCTCCTGAATGAAGTCGACATGGAAGAACCCGAAGATGCCGATCGGCAGGCTGCTGAAGCCCCTGCTGTCGGGGTCAATATTATTGATCCCATCGGGGATTATTCAAGGTTCAATCATTACCCATACTCCACTGCCCCATATCATCCTGAAGGTTACGATGCCGCCGCATTCCCTCCTTCCTTTGCAACATATCCCCCCTTCGAGGAACCGAGGACTTGGAATGCAACCTCCAGAGACTCCATGTTGATGGGGCTGTGCAATCAAATGCACCAAGTCCATCTCGACCGCTCGATCAAAGATCACAATATCTACGCCTATCATGACAGCCAAGGTCATTTCCCACCTGGGACAGTCCACCCCGCCTTCTATAACCCAACAACGCATTACACTCAAGGAGAAGGGAGCCAGGGGGCTGAGCAATCTGAAGCTGCCGATCGGCAGGAGGATGACAGCCACAACAAGGACGGATCAACAGCCTGGAGCAGTTTTTGGGAGTAATCCGGGAGTACTTCTATGACCCTTTTTCTATTTTCAGCATGCATTCATATTGTATACCCCTTCCCCATGTGCTATTTCTGTCGTGAACCCACTGTTTCTTGTTTCGCCGATCGGTTTGCTGCTGTTTAATGCTGTTTCCTGCTGTTGTGTTGGGTTTTGGAACCATTGAGGACACTGCTTCATTTGGTTTGGGGGAGGTGACTGTTGTGAACACGTTTTATTCTTGCTAGTTGTGTGTGATTGATGAAATTGTGCAATACAACAATGACGATAATGTGCTTATTCTATGATTTAACCACGATTGTTTGACAACTTGTGCCCTAAGACGGTACGAGATTAGACTGATTACCATGCTATAACTTGCTATTCTACATAACCTAGCTTGATGTGAATCTACTTTTATCTCGAAACGCATCTCATGTCACGTGAATCTTAGCATGCATCTCTTAGTCTGAATCGGTTTGTGAAAGATTGTTCCAAGAATTGTCCGAAGTGATGCACTTAAGTCCTGCGGGACCGGGTACCCACAAAAAAATTGAACTCCACATGGCCAAAACAGCCCCTTATGTCCCTTTAGACTTAGGTCCTTGTTCTTGAGCCCGCATTGCTTTATAATAACCTTGGTTACAACCCGGATACTCAAACTACATGCCATATACTCACCCACCTTGACTGTTGGTTGCGTGTAAGGACAAGAGGTACTGTAACTATGCTGAATGAAAAAATGTGTGTAAAGTGATAATACCGTCTGGAAATTGTAATCAAGAACCGATCGGCATAATTTTTAGCCGATCAATCTGCTCATCAAAAGAGGAAGTTTTGCCTGAATCTGGTGTGAAAAGACACTAAGGAGTCAATTTTACTAAGGCGCTGCTAAACAAATGAATAAATGAAGTCATAAGAAGCTTAACTAATCACAAGCGAAGAAATTATGGCTAAATCCTATAACTGCTGAACAAGAAGCTGGGATGATGTTGATGAATGCTGTGAATGGGTAACATTTGAAGAAATTGTCCACGTGGTCACGCAGCCACTAGTCACTATTGAGCCTCACATTCCCATTACGCGTTAGTACGCACCCACCTTTCACCTTCAGCTTAGCCCCGTTACGCCTTGTGCCCAGCATATACTTGAGACCCTATAGTACTTGAAAAATCTTTCACACATTGATTCATGCATGAGAGGTAACTGTTTAAGTAGTTTATTGAGCTCGACGATTAAGTCTCGTGTATTCACGACTAGCAAGGGTTAGTTTGAATGGTCCTGGTTGTGTAAGTCTTGGTTTGATAGTCGACTCTCACTTCTCCGTTCTTCTTGCACATGTTTTGGCTTCATGATCGGTTATCTACGTCTAAGTGCTCTGAGTTGTAAATTTCATCTATTGTCCTCCTACTTTGCTTATCATGATTGATCTTGCTTGAGGACAAGCAAGAGTTCGGTTTGGGGGAATTTGATGCTATGAGAGTGCTCGTTTGTACAAGGAGCGAACCAAGAAGCTGCATGACAAGTTGATCTTGCCGCGTGAATTTGAAGCAGGTGATAAAGTCCTACTATTTAACTCCAGGTTAAAGGTGTTTCCTGGAAAGCTGAAATCACGGTGGACCGGTCCATTCGAGGTGACCGAAGTGTCTAGGTTCGGATACGTTTAGTTAAAGGGAGATAATGGAGAATTATTCAAAGTAAATGCTCAACGAATCAAATTATATCGTGGCGATCCGAATGAAATTGGTGTAGTGGAGGTCATTTATAATGACCCCGCTTCTCCACTATATGCTTGATCGAACATAGGTCGGGTGGGACCTTCATAAAATCCCGCTACCGGAAGGCAGTCCGGATCAGACATTATTAGTTTAGATCTCTAATTTTTATTTCTATTTTGCATTGTTTTATTTGATGTAACAGGGAAACAAGTTGACAAGGATAAAACTTGGACCTTATTGATCGACAGTCAACAACGCTGAATGGTTTGCTTGCTTAATCCAGAAATTTGCCCCCCCCCCCCTTGAAGGAATCCTGCAGAAAAAGGAAAAAGACAAGAGTCTAGTGCATTGGGCAGAGTGTGGAAGCTTTAATCATAAAAGCATCTTGATCACATGTTACTCTTGGGAAGGGAGAAGCTATTGTATCCATACCTTTGTTTTTCCTTTATGCATGCACCGTCCCACCCTTCCTTAACTTCTCTATATATTGTCTACACTTGACATTTACTCCATCACATTAACACAACAACGAACTCACAAAACAAAAGAAATCATACCCACTGCCGATCGACACCTGCAATTAAATCAACATTTTTTGTTTGTTCGTGTCTTGTTTCAGATAATGTCAATGACGAGAAGGAGTGCTGCTTTTAGGTCGAATCTGGACGCGGTTCTGGACAACAATGGCTATGGTCATATCATCTTCGCCGATAATGAACAAAAAGAAATGTTTGCAGAACTTATGGGAAGACAAATGATCGCAACGCGGTTCATTTGTTTGGAAACATTAGAGGCACTTGGCCTCAAGAAGAGGATGAAGAAACTGTTGAAAAGGTCGGGGTGTGAAGGCCTATACAAAATGCGTGAGCACACGTACCGGTGTCTCACATTGGAGTTCCTGTCAAGTTTCTATTATGATGAAGAAGAACCGGCTGTAAACTTCCGTCTTTTTAATGAAGACCACTGCTTGTATCCAACCGACTGGGGCAACAGCCTAGGCTGCCAGTCGGAGGGAGTTATCACACCGAATGACCCACGAGACGGTACTGAAGATCTGTGGACGGGTTTGACCGGCCTGGACAAAGGCGGTGTTGGTTGGAGATTCAGATGTCATCTCATACATTACCCCGTCCTCCGCTTGTGGGGACGCCTCGTTGGTAGTACTTATTTTGCACGTCCAGAGCCAACAAATATGAAGAATGTCGAGGTGCACATGCTGTTTAGTGCCCTTAACATTGACGGGGGTGAACACTTCAATGTTAATGTGGCTCATTTCGTAGCCAAACATTTGGAAGCCGTTGTTTCGGGTGCCGTCAAACCTATCATGGTCGGGGGGGTAATAACTCGAATCGTCAAAAGTCTATATGGCAACATTCGGGAGCACAGGTTGAAGATCGTGGATGGTTGTCCTAACGGCGAACCACTTACTATGGATTTCACAAGTCTTTCCCGCCTTCACTACATCCGTACATTAGGCAATAATTCATGGATGTGGAAGGTACGTTCCACTAACTTGGTCAAGCTTCCGGAGACCGGTATGGATATGAAGGTTCGATCTATCAAGAGATTCCGCAGACCGAGCCCTTCAAACTACACCTATTATCTCCTGAATGAAGTCAACAAGGAAGAACCCGAAGATGCCGATCGGCAGGCTGCTGAAGCCCCTGCTGTCGGGGTCAATATTATCGATCCCATCGGGGATTATTCAAGGTTCAATCATTACCCATACTCCACTGCCCCATATCATCCTGAAGGTTACGATCCAGCCACATTCCCTCCTTCCTTTGCAACATATCCCCCCTATCGAGGAACCGAGGACTTGGAATGCAACCTCCAGAGACTCCATGTTGATGGGGCTGTGCAATCAAATGCACCAAGTCCACCTCGACCGCTCAATCAAGGATCACAATATCTACGCCTATCATGACAGCCAAGGTCATTTCCCACCTGGGACAGTCCACCCCGCCTTCTATAACCCAACAACACACTACACTCAAGGAGAAGGGAGCCAGGGGGCTGAGCAATCTGAAGCTGCCGATCGGCAGGAGGATGACGGCCACAACAAGGATGGATCAACAGCCTGGAGCAGTTTTTGGGAGTAATCAGGGAGTACTAATATGACCATTTTTCCATTTTCAGCATGCATTCATATTGTATACCCCTTCCCCATGCACTATTTCTGTCCTGAACCCACTGTTTTTTGTTCCGCCGATCGGTCTGCTGCTGTTTAATGCTGTTTCCTGCTGTTGTGTTGGGTTTTGGAACCATTGAGGACACTGCTTCATTTGGTTTGGGGGAGGTGACTATTGTGAACACGTTTAATTCTTGCTAGTTGTGTGTGATTGATGAAATTGTGCAATACAACAATGACGATAATGTGCTTATTCTATGATTTAACCACGATTGTTTGACAACTTGTGCCCTAAGACGGTACGAGATTAGACTGATTGCCATGCTATAACTTGCTATTCTACATAACCTAGCTTGATGTGAATCTACTTTTATCTCGAAACGCATCTCATGTCACGTGAATCTTAGCATGCATCTCTTAGTCTGAATCGGTTTGTGAAAGAATGTTCCAAGAATTGTCCGAAGTGATGCACTTAAGTCCTGCGGGACCGGGTACCCACAAAAAAAATTGAACTCCACATGGCCAAAACAGCCCCTTATGTCCCTTTAGACTTAGGTCCTTGTTCTTGAGCCCGCATTGCTTTATAATAACCTTGGTTACAACCCGGATACTCAAACTACATGCCATATACTCACCCACCTTGACTGTTGGTTGCGTGTAAGGACAAGAGGTACTGTAACTATGCTGAATGAAATCTAAATGTGTGAAAAGTGATAATACCGTCTGGAAATTGTAATCAAGAACCGATCGGTATGATTTTTAGCCGATCGATTTGCTCATCAAAAGAGGAAGTTTTGCCTGAATCTGGTGTGAAAAGACACTAAGGAGTCAATTTTACTAAGGCGCTGCTAAACAAATGAATAAATGAAGTCATATGAAGCTTAACTAATCACAAGCGAAGAAATTATGGCTAAATCCTATAACTGCTGAACAAGAAGCTGGGATGATGTTGATGAATGCTGTGAATGGGTAACATTTGAAGAAATCGTCCACGTGGTCACGCAGCCACTAGTCACTATTGAGCCTCACATTCCCATTACGCGTTAGTACGCACCCACCTTTCACCTTCAGCTTAGCCCCGTTACGCCTTGTGCCCAGCATATACTTGAGACCCTAGTACTTGGAAAATCTTTCACACATTGATTCATGCATGAGAGGTAACTGTTTAAGTAGTTTATTGAGCTCGACGATTAAGTCTCGAGTATTCACGACTAGCAAGGTTTAGTTTGAATGGTCCTGGTTGTGTAAGTCTTGGTTTGATAGTCGACTCTCACTTCTCCGTTCTTCTTGCACATGTTTTGGCTTCATGATCGGTTATCTACGTCTAAGTGCTCTGAGTTGTAAATTTCATCTATTGTCCTCCTACTTTGCTTATCATGATTGATCTTGCTTGAGGACAAGCAAGAGTTCGGTTTGGGGGAATTTGATGCATGCATTTTATATGCATGCTTAGCCTGTATTTGCCTCCATTATATGTTTGTATTTGAGCTCCTTTGAGCTATTCTATCATAGTTTTCCCTCGTTTGCTACTCTTGGTGTTCTTGCTATCATTTATGCAGGAACGAAGCCATTTATGCTTACTTTGGAGGATTTAGGATGAGGACCGAACTTCGCATCGCACACAGACGACAGCAGAATTTCTAAGGAATGAAGTCAGAATCCCTACATGATCAAACACAAGCCATCGATCGACCAAGACATATTGAGCTTAATGGGCGTGATGCCGATCGACAAAGACTTATGTCGATCGAAAACAGAGCTCATCTCAACTAACCCGATCGACCAAAAGCTATACCGATCGGTGAATACGTCTTATTATCCAAAGACGAGCTCAACTCAGGCCCAACTAATGTACAATCCCAAGATTCATTTCTGAGAGGCAAAACCCTAATTCAAGGTTAAAAGGAGGACGAAGGCAAACCCTGGAGGCATCACATTGTATTGCAAACAATCCCTTGTCACGGATTGGAAGCAATTGTTCATTTATTTTCTTTAAACTTCTCAAAAACTCGTGGCTATTAGTTTGATTCTGGTTTTAGAAGGCTTTCAAGTAATTTTCAGTTGTAATTCAGACATTGTCGATCGGATCCTCTCTCTGCCGATCGACCAGAACTCCCTATCAAATCGATTTTTAAGTTTTATTTCGTAAGTCTGGTTATTTCCCTCCTGCTTAATTTTTATTATTGCATTATGAATTCTGAATCCTTTCCCCTCGTATTTTTAGATCTAGTTAGAGCCATGCGTAGCTAAACTCATCCTAGGGCTAAGGACGTAATCGATACTTAAGGGAATTAGTTTCGTCAATTAAATCGTTATATTGATTTCTCTGGTTTATTTCATTACGTTAAATTATTTGTGGCCACATCTAGTTGACGTTAGCGTGACAACCTTTTGAGACCGATCCAGTAATCTTGGTAAAGACGACTAAACCATAAAAGGTATTTAAATAGGCAGGCCGACCAAGTACCCTATTTTCCTACCCGAGACTATTTCTATGACCTAGACGACCCCTATTCCTTATAGTTGAGAACTGTCCCGTCCGGCCCTAGACTCTCTTATATTGATCTCCTTCGCTTATTTACATATACTTTTAGTTAGCTTTCTTGCCTTTATCTTGTTTCTTTTATTCACTTCTAACTCAATCCTTAAAAACGACGACCTTAGTAGATTTAGAATTGCGACCTTAGATCAAATTGAATTAGACTACCTCCCCGAGAATTCGATCCCTGACTTGCCACTAGCTATTTGTAGTTAGTTTAGTTGGAGTTATAAATATTATCTGATAACAGTTTTAGCGCGACATAAAATCGTTCATCAAATTGGCGCCGTTGCCGGGGAG
Organism: Heliosperma pusillum; assembly: GCA_022085475.1. NCBI lineage: Eukaryota > Viridiplantae > Streptophyta > Magnoliopsida > Caryophyllales > Caryophyllaceae > Heliosperma > Heliosperma pusillum. Next base: position 7,506 of record JAIUZE010048358.1, read on the forward strand.
CTTAAAATTATCCTGGAAAAAGTTGTGTCAACTTCTAGAAAGGATTGGAGTGCTAAATTGGATGATACGCTATGGGCCTACCGGACAGCATACAAGACGCCGATCGGGACCAGCCCCTATAGGCTAGTATATGGCAAGTCCTGTCACCTACCTGTGGAGCTGGAACACAAGGCATGGTGGGTGATTAAATCTTTAAACTTAGATCCGCAGTTGAGTGGAGAATTGAGGCTACAACAGCTAAATGAGCTCGATGAGTTCAGATTTGGTGCTTATGAGAGTGCTCGTTTGTACAAGGAGCGAACCAAGAAGCTGCATGACAAGTTGATCTTGCCGCGTGAATTTGAAGCAGGTGATAAAGTCCTACTATTTAACTCCAGGTTAAAGGTGTTTCCTGGAAAGCTGAAATCACGGTGGACCGGTCCATTCGAGGTGACCGAAGTGTCTAGGTTCGGATACGTTTAGTTAAAGGGAGATAATGGAGAATTATTCAAAGTAAATGCTCAACGAATCAAATTATATCGTGGCGATCCGAATGAAATTGGTGTAGTGGAGGTCATTTATAATGACCCAGCTTCTCCACTATATGCTTGATCGAACATAGGTCGGGTGGGACCTTCATAAAATCCCGCTACCGGAAGGCAGTCCGGATCAGACATTATTAGTTTAGATCTCTAATTTTTATTTCTATTTTGCATTGTTTTATTTGATGTAACAAGGAAACAAGTTGACAAGGATAAAATTTGGACCTTACCGATCGGCAGTCAACAACACCGAACGGCGTGCATGCTTAATACAGAAATTTGGCCCCCCCCATTTGAAGGAATCCTGCAGAAAAAGGAAAAAGACAAGAGTCTAGTGCATTGGGCAGAGTGTGGAAGCTTTAATCATAAAAGCATCTTGATCACATGTTACTCTTGGGAAGGGAGAAGCTATTGTATCCACACCTTTGTTTTTCCTTTATGCATGCACCGTCCCCCCTTCATTAACTTCTCTATATATTGTCTACACTTGACATTTACTCCATCACATTAACACAACAACAAACTCACAAAACAAAAGAAATCATACCCACTGGCGATCGACCTTGACATTTGCCGATCGATACCTGCAATTAAATCAACATTTTTTGTTTGTTCGTGTCTTGTTTCAGATAATGTCGATGACGAGAAGGAGTGCTGCTATTAGGTCGAATCTGGACGCGGTTCTGGACAACAATGGCTATGGTCATATCATCTTCGCCGATAATGAACAAAAAGAAAAGTTTGCAGAACTTATGGGAAGACAAATGATCGCAACGCGGTTCATTTGTTTGGAAACATTAGAGGCACTTGGCCTCAAGAAGGGGATGAAGAAACTGTTGAAAAGGTCGGGGTGTGAAGGCCTATACAAAATGCGTGAGCACACGTACCGGTGTCTCACATTGGAATTCCTGTCAAGCCTCTATTATGATGAAGAAGAACCGGCTGTAAACTTCCGTCTTTTTAATGAAGACCACTGCTTGTATCCAACCGACTGGGGCAACAGCCTAGGCTGCCGGTCGGAGGGAGTTATCACACCGAATGACCCACGAGACGGTACTGAAGATCTGTGGACAAGTTTGACCGGCCTGGACAAAGGCGGTGTTGGTTGGAGATTCAGATGTCATCTCATACATTACCCCGTCCTCCGCTTGTGGGGACGCCTCGTTGGTAGTACTTATTTTGCACGTCCAGAGCCAACAAATATGAAGAATGTCGAGGTGCACATGCTGTTTAGTGCCCTTAACATTGACGGGGGCGAACACTTCAATGTTAATGTGGCTCATTTCGTAGCCAAATATTTGGAAGCCGTTGTTTCGGGTGCCGTCAAACCTATCATGGTCGGGGGGGTAATAACTCGAATCGCCAAAAGTCTATATGGCAACATTCGGGAGCACAGGTTGAAGATCGTGGATGGTTGTCCTAACGGCGAACCACTTACTATGGATTTCGCAAGTCTTTCCCGCCTTCACTACATCCGTACATTAGGCAATAATTCATGGATGTGGAAGGTACGTTCCACTAACTTGGTCAAGCTACCGGAGACTGGTATGGATATGAAGGTTCGATCTATCAAGACATTCCGCAGACCGAGCCCTTCAAACTACACCTATTATCTCTTGAATGAAGTCGACAAGGAAGAACCCGAAGAAGCCGATCGGCAGGCTGCTGAAGCCCCTGCTGTCGGGGTCAATATTATCGATCCCATCGGGGATTATTCAAGGTTCAATCATTACCCATACTCCACTGCCCCATATCATCCTGAAGGTTACGATCCAGCCGCATTCCCTCCTTCCTTTGTAACATATCCCCCCTTCGAGGAACCGAGGACTTGGAAAGCAACCTCCAGAGACTCCATGTTGATGGGGCTGTCCAATCAAATGCACCAAGTCCACCTCGACCGCTCAATCAAGGATCACAATATCTACGCCTATCATGACAGCCAAGGTCATTTCCCACCTGGGACAGTCCACCCCGCCTTCTATAACCCAACAACACACTACACTCAAGGAGAAGGGAGCCAGGTGGATGAGCAATCTGAAGCTGCCGATCGGTAGGAGGACGACGGCCACAACAAGGATGGATCAACAGCCTGGAGCAGTTTTTGGGAGTAATCAGGGAGTACTACTATGACCCTTTTTCCATTTTCAGCATGCATTCATATTGTATACCCCTTCCCCATGCACTATTTCTGTCCTGAACCCACTGTTTTTTGTTCCGCCGATCGATCAGCTGTTTAATGCTGTTTCCTGCTGTTGTGTTGGGTTTTGGAACCATTGAGGACACTGCTTCATTTGGTTTGGGGGACGTGACTGTTGTGAACACGTTTTATTCTTGCTAGTTGTGTGTGATTGATGAAATTGTGCAATACAACAATGACGATAATGTGCTTATTCTATGATTTAACCACGATTGTTTGACAACTTGTGCCCTAAGACGGTACGAGATTAGACTGATTACCATGCTATAACTTGCTATTCTACATAACCTAGCTTGATGTGAATCTACTTTTATCTCGAAACGCATCTCATGTCACGTGAATCTTAGCATGCATCTCTTAGTCTGAATCGGTTTGTGAAAGATTGTTCCAAGAATTGTCCGAAGTGATGCACTTAAGTCCTGCGGGACCGGGTACCCACAAAAAAATTGAACTCCACATGGCCAAAACAGCCCCTTATGTCCCTTTAGACTTAGGTCCTTGTTCTTGAGCCCGCATTGCTTTATAATAACCTTGGTTACAACCCGGATACTCAAACTACATGCCATATACTCACCCACCTTGACTGTTGGTTGCGTGTAAGGACAAGAGGTACTGTAACTATGCTGAATGAAATCTAAATGTGTGTAAAGTGATAATCCCGTCTGGAAATTGTAATCAAGAACCGATCGGTATGATTTATAGCCGATCGATTTGCTCATCAAAAGAGGAAGTTTTGCCTGAATCTGGTGTGAAAAGACACTAAGGAGTCAATTTTACTAAGGCGCTGCTAAACAAATGAATAAATGAAGTCATAAGAAGCTTAACTAATCACAAGCGAAGAAATTATGGCTAAATCCTATAACTGCTGAACAAGAAGCTGGGATGATGTTGATGAATGCTGTGAATGGGTAACATTTGAAGAAATTGTCCACGTGGTCACGCAGCCACTAGTCACTATTGAGCCTCACATTCCCATTACGCGTTAGTACGCACCCACCTTTCACCTTCAGCTTAGCCCCGTTACGCCTTGTGCCCAGCATATACTTGAGACCCTATAGTACTTGAAAAATCTTTCACACATTGATTCATGCATGAGAGGTAACTGTTTAAGTAGTTTATTGAGCTCGACGATTAAGTCTCGTGTATTCACGACTAGCAAGGGTTAGTTTGAATGGTCCTGGTTGTGTAAGTCTTGGTTTGATAGTCGACTCTCACTTCTCCGTTCTTCTTGCACATGTTTTGGCTTCATGATCGGTTATCTACGTCTAAGTGCTCTGAGTTGTAAATTTCATCTATTGTCCTCCTACTTTGCTTATCATGATTGATCTTGCTTGAGGACAAGCAAGAGTTCGGTTTGGGGGAATTTGATGCATGCATTTTATATGCATGCTTAGCCTGTATTTGCCTCCATTATATGTTTGTATTTGAGCTCCTTTGAGCTATTCTATCATAGTTTTCCCTCGTTTGCTACTCTTGGTGTTCTTGCTGTCATTTATGCAGGAACGAAGCCATTTATGCTTACTTTGGAGGATTTAGGATGAGGACCGAACTTCGCATCGCACACAGACGACAGCAGAATTTCTAAGGAATGAAGTCAGAATCCCTACATGATCAAACACAAGCCATCGATCGACCAAGACATATTGAGCTTAATGGGCCTGATGCCGATCGACAAAGACTTATGTCGATCGAAAACAGAGCTCATCTCAACTAACCGATCGACCAAAAGCTATACCGATCGGTGAATACGTCTTATTATCCAAAGACGAGCTCAACTCAGGCCCAACTAATGTACAATCCCAAGATTCATTTCTGAGAGGCAAAACCCTAATTCAAGGTTAAAAGGAGGACGAAGGCAAACCCTGGAGGCATCACATTGTATTGCAAACAATCCCTTGTCACGGATTGGAAGCAATTGTTCATTTATTTCCTTTAAACTTCTCAAAAACTCGTGGCTATTAGTTTGATTCTGGTTTTAGAAGGCTTTCAAGTTATTTTCAGTTGTAATTCAGACATTGTCGATCGGATCCTCTCTCTGCCGATCGACCAGAACTCTCTATCAAATCGATTTTTAAGTTTTATTTCGTAAGTCTGGTTATTTCCCTCCTGCTTAATTTTTATTATTGCATTATGAATTCTGAATCCTTTCCCCTCGTATTTTTAGATCTAGTTAGAGCCATGCGTAGCTAAACTCATCCTAGGGCTAGCGACATAATCGATACTTAAGGGAATTAGTTTAGTCAATTAAATCGTTATATTGATTTCGCTGGTTTATTTCATTACGTTAAATTATTTGTGGCCACATCTAGTTGACGTTAGCGTGACAACCTTTTGAGACCGATCCAGTAATCTTGGTAAAGACGACTAAACCATAAAAGGTATTTAAATAGGCAGGCCGACCAAGTACCCTATTTTCCTACCCGAGACTATTTCTATGACCTAGACGACCCCTATTCCTTATAGTTGAGAATTGTCCCGTCCGGCCCTAGACTCTCTTATATTGATCTCCTTTGCTTATTTACATATACTTTTAGTTAGCTTTCTTGCCTTTATCTTGTTTCTTTTATTCACTTCTAACTCAATCCTTAAAAACGACGACCTTAGTAGATTTAGAATTGCGACCTTAGATCAAATTGAATTAGACTACCTCCCCGAGAATTCGATCCCTGACTTGCCACTAGCTATTTGTAGTTAGTTTAGTTGGAGTTATAAATATTATCTGATAATAGTTTTAGCGCGACATAAAATCGTTCATCAACGTGATTACTAATGTTTCCGCCATTAGATCAATCATGTAAGCCATGATATGCACATACTTTGAAGACTTATATGCTTGGAGCATGACAACTCAATAAAAATCCAATCCACATGAGAGTCATCGGATAGTCTTCAAGAACGTCTATGAGGTTCTCGAGGAGGACTTAGGACTTGTTCTTGTGTTTGGTAGTAATAACTTTGTTGTGTGTTAAGGGTTACACAAACCAGGTTTCCAAACTTATAAGGATTTGCTGAAATCCTAGGCTAACTTTTGTTATCTTAAATGCGAATAACTAAAAAGCATGATTGAAGGGTCAATCATTAAGAATTCTACAAATGGATCCTTAGTACAATTTGATGAGGGTAAGGTGGCTTATAAGGAACTAATAGTAGATCCTTTCACCAAGATACCTATCACATAGTTATCATGATAACGAGTGGGAGCATCTTTCAAGTTAAAGAACCCAACACTAGATAAAGATCTAGACATGTACTTAGATAAATTCATGTTATTAGGAGTAACGTTAAATGGAAGGAAAAAGCAATTCATAAGGTTGGAATAAATGAATACATGGTATATTCACTACCCAAGCCTTTATTGCATTTTGACAATATCGCCATAAAGTGTCATGGAACGTGTATACTTTAGATTATAAGATATGAAGCAATAACATTGTGTTGATTGTTCATATATAATAATCACATTTATCGTTTGAGTTTCTAAAACTCATTTTGCGCTTTGTTATATCCAAATAGGTTGTAGTGACAACTTTGAATCCTATTAAAGTGAACTGGATTAACATAGTATTGGCCCCTAGTTTCTTATATGAGGTGACGTCTCTAAGTGACTAGAGTGTGATGCGACTGATGACAAGTTCAAGTGTCATAGGGTCATAAGGGATGACTAGTCAATCACATAGGCAGACTGTATTGGACTGAATTAGGGGCTAGGGGCTCAGCATCACAAGGACACCCAGAATCCTCATAGGAACATGTCAAGACACCAGCAAAAGCACCATCATCCAGAACCACAAGATCAAAGTCTATTCAACCAGTCCAGGAAGAAGCAATTCATGCATAACAGGGTTCCAGGCCAGATATCCTAAGACAACTATCCATGCAAGGGATCCAACTCCTTTTCCCATCTATTTGAGGTCCTTAGCTAGCTAAAATTTCTGGACAAGTTTTCCTAAAAGTTCCTAGAAGTCCACCTAAAATAACCTACAAGTTCAAGGGTCACACAACAGGACGCCAGTCAGGCACAAAGGCCAAGCAATCCATCCAAAGGAATCTTCGTTTTGTGTAACAAGTCTTAGCATTAATAAGGTCCTAGAGAAGGTCATAGTAGTCTTAGCATCAATGTTACTTTTGTTGCAACGTTTCTGAAGACATTTCAGTCTGTTTCAGCTCGTCTCATTAGGAGACTTTTGTGCATTTGTTTTATTGTCATTTTAGGGCTATTTCAAGCCCTTATATGTAACTTTAATCCAGTGGTAGAGATCTCCTTGTAATGCTCTATATAAAGAGCCTTTTGCCATATGTAATACTTAGAGTATGATTGAATGAAAACTTGGAGTATTTACTCTATTGCTTGTTAACCTGTGTCAGTCTTGGTTAGCTAAAACCCTCAACAAACTTTTGCTAGTCTTAGTTTGTTGGCCCGAGCTTAAGACATTCACTCGCGCTAGTCTTAGTGAGTGAATTAAACTTAGGACTCACCGAGTTTAGGTCTATCTTTGCTAGTCTTATTAGTCTTAAAGTCAGGGTTCTATCCTTTGTGTGTCTTGTTGTGTTCCAGTCCTGATCCCTAGTTTAGTGTTCCAAATTGGTCATAAGTGTTGGAGCTAGTGTCCTCCACAGTTAGTGCAATAACATAAATAAATCTCTGTAGGTTCACAGGGTATACTTTATATTATAATCAGTTGATTAACGTTCATCAATAACGGTTGGCTTGCTAGATAAGTTTGACGTTATTGTCATACAGATGGCGGTGATCAACTGGTCCCTAAAAGTCACACCTAGAGGATGTGTTTGAGAGATGTGATTATTTGAGAAAATAATCATATTGATGCCCCATTATATGACTAAAAGGTTAGTCAGTGTATTTGACTAAAAGGTTAGTCAATGTGATGATGAGACGATTATTTAATAACGATTAAATAATATGAGCTGAGACGAATGAAAAGTAATTCGTAATTAAATATAAACTGTTGTATTTAATTAGCATATATATAATGTAAGCTTATGCGAATTAAAAGGTTAATTCGTAATTGAATATAAAATGTTATATTGAATTAGCAAATTATAATTATACGGATAATTATAATTAATGTATATATTATACGATTGTCATATTAGATGTTATCAGACCGGTATTAATGTATCGACTACAAAATGTTGTATGGACATATTAATACATGACAACACAAATGACATTTATAATAATAATACACATTATATATTAAAGCGAATTTAACCGAAATAAAGTCCAGATTCACTCTGGAATTTTTGGTCCATTAGTGGTTAATTAGAGGAGAAAATATCTCCCCATATAACCCTAATTGTGCCGTGAGAAGGTAAGGGTAAGAGGAAAAATTCAGATTTTGATTTCTAACCCTAATTCATTCTCACTTGTGCCTCCATCTCTACACATCACAAAATTAAAAAGTTAATAGTAACTTTTCACAAAACATTCTAGCAAATTCAAGGGCATTTCTCATTCTATCTTGGGTGCTACGATTAGGAGATATCATCATTTTGATATTGTTCTTTGGCCATTAAAGTAAGGACTAAAGGTTATTTCTAATCTCTCGCTTATTATGCATTTTTGTTTATGACTATTAATCATATAATCATAATTTCATTATAATCCTGAATGATTTAAAGGGAAGTATACGGATATTTTCCCATAAGTGGTATTAGAGCCATAGGGCTATGAAATTGTTTATATGATTTTCGTAAATTTTGAATTTGTATAATATTCTTAATAAATAAAAAATTCTTTTCATTTTGGCAAAAAATTTTTAGGCCGTGAGTTTTTTTTTGTTGTGGGTTCCATTTTGATTCAAATATTGTTATTTTAAAAGGTTGAGATAATAATATATGAATTTGTAGATGTTTTGATTTAATAATGATTGAATTAAAACGTAAATGGAATTTGATATGAATGTTAATGAACATTATTTTTGCTTTATATTTTCGGTATAAAATGATCTAGATATTCACTTTAAAAGGTTAATTTGAATATTCTAGTTTGTATCAATGTTTAATATCGATTAGATATTGTTAGTTTGTACCGATCTAGTTAATATAAGCATGATCGAATTAAAACGGTTTAATTTGATTAATTTTTTTTTTTGCTGGCCGTGTACTGTTCACAGTTAAAAAAAAAAAAATTCTGTTTTTTTATAGTGACAGCAGCAGCGTTTTTGTGTAAAAAAGAAAAAAAAAATGGATTTCGGTTTTTGTTTAAACCGAAGAAGAAAAAAAAAAAATTTTCGTTTTTTTTTTTTATTAAACCAATTTTTGTTTTGTACATTATAAAGATAATGTATGATTGTTTTTGTGAAAAAGTTCACAAAATTTTTGATACCATGTTATTTTAAAAAGGTTTTAAATAATGTTGTTGTAATTCATATTGATTATGAATTTTATTGGATTTTGATTGAAATCTCGTGATGAGTTACGGAATCGTCACATGATTTAATGGTGGTTTGGATAATTAATCAACATAATTTATGCATTATGTTTTGTATGATTAACTTTTAGTTGATGCTTTTATTATGTTGAATGTTGGTTGAATGGTTTTATTTTACGCATTTTTGTACAATCAGTTGTAATTTACTAGTGTGGCCTTAGTAGATTATGTTTTCGTAATTATGGAAACATAGTCTTGGTTGTATTTTGAGATCTCGTATCTCCCCTATGTAATTTTAATTTTTGGAATCATTTTGAATTAGAATGTAAATAGGTTTACATTTGTAATTTTTAAAATGTATTTTGAGAAGATTCAAGATGGAGATCGGATGGCTCACTCCCGCAATATGGACCAAGATGGAACATCAAGACAAGCTTCTCGGGTCCAAGGGTGGATTCCAACTTGTATTTTGTTCATTTTGGTAGTTAGGCCACACTAGGTGTTTTATTTTGCGTTTTATTTTTCCATTCTCGTTGCTTTATTCACATGATAGATAATTGCATCATCTTCCGCCTAAAACCAAACCACCTAAAAATGCTTGAAAAATGATTCATACAGTTTGAAAATTTTAATCATGGACATACAGATGTCACTCGCTTTTAGGGCCATCACCTTAGTTTAAATCATTCTCGAGTTGCTAGACATTCGTTCACTTAAAATGAATTAAAGTTAAGATGATGGGACCTTCCCCTATAAATAAAATTGAGACTAGTCTTTATAGGGAAAACTACTATGAACCACTTCTTCGTCGGAAGTCATAATATGACCCCTTCTACGTTGGGTAAGTAGACTAGTCTTAAAATGAGTGTTGACCTATTTTTATCTCAACATTATAGTACGAGTAATATCTCGTGATTATGATGGACTAAAGATAGAATTTACAGAAATTTATCGACCAGGAATTCTAAAAGTAGAATTAGCCAAGATGCTGGCTTATCAATTTACAGAAATTGAGTCTTGGGATCATTTATATAATTCTTGAGGGAGGTCAATTGTATAAATGCACGAGTCATCGCATTAAACAGTTTTTCATTAGACTCAAAATTAAAACGATGAATACTTATCATATTTATTTTCTTTTTCAAAGTTAGTGAATTCGTTATATACAGATATAAATGCTAATAACAAATGGCTGGCCATACTGATGACCCAATGCTAAGTGCCACGCTTGGACGTGACTCCTGGCTTAAGATGTTCATGGACAATATGAATCAGTCAACGCGACTGAAGAATAACGGGTCCAACTTTGCGGACTGGGAGGCTGATAAGCATTTAATTAGTCACTTTTTTCCCCTCATTTTCGTCCCCATTTTGGTCCGTTTACCAGATTTGCGTGCCCTTGATTGCATTTTGCTTTCCGATTTCCCGTGCTATGAATGTCGATCTTAGTTTGTAGGAATTAAGGCGGAAATGAAGAAATCGGAGCATAAAGGTCTTGCATGAGTCGGGATTCGAAGATGAGAAGAAGAATGAGGAAAGGAGCCTTCAGGTGGCGCAGGCCGGTCCTCTGACCGGCGGCCGGCCACCCGGCACAGCCTACGCACTGACAAATGAAAGAAGAAGAGAAAGAGAAGAAATGCTCAGGTAGTGCCGGCCGGTGACCCGGCGGCCGGTCGGTCACCCGGCCTGCACTACATCAGTAACTACTTGGGGCGTAATTCGTGCTCCAGGCCGGTGGGAGGCCGGCGGCCGGGCACCCGGCTGGGAACACATTCTCATACTTAGAAGATTTTTCGAAGACGAGGAAAAGGAGCCACTGATGTGCTCCAGGCCGGTCAGAGGGCCGGCGGCCGGTCGACCGGCCAGGAACACAGCTCCGCATTTTCGACTTTTCTTCTAATTTCTTTCTTAATTTTCGAGATACCTATATATACCCTTCCCCTAATATTTTGTAAGCAGCTTTTCATTATCTCTTAGCACTAAACCCTAGATAATTTGTAACCTCTATTAAGCACTAATTACTCTCCTAATCGTTCCCTAATTAAACTTAATTTCTCATTTCAAGTTGGTAGATCTAGTCTTTCCTAGTAGAATTATCATAGTTTTGGGTTTGTATTGAGGATTTTGGGTGAAGATATTCTCCCTATTCATTAATACAAGCTTGTTGGTATAAATTTCTCATCTTTTTGTTATTTATGCAATTTATTTTCATTTCTAGTTTATTGTTTATCATTTGATTGTTATAACTATTCATCTCCATAGCATGATGTTCATTTCACTATTCCTTACCTTTACTTGTTTGATTTCCCTTAGCATGAGTGAGTAGATTCCCTCTAGGGTTTAGGGGGAGCCTAAGGGAGGATTATGTGGGATAATTAGTTGGGTAATTAGTAGGTTTGTGGTAATAGTTTGGGTATTACCCATATGCACACTAGGTGTTTGATGAAATGTGTAAACGAAAGTTGCCCATTTTATCAAGTATCGTTTGATTATCTCTTAAGCGACGGTGGTAGAGATGATTAGACTAGTGTTTATATGGGTGATTTGAGACAAATGCGATGACTTTGTTGATGATTATTAATTGTTGAGACATTAGCAATTAATCCTACTCGAATTTATTACCCATTTGTTAATTACTAGACTAACCCATTAATCCCCCTAAGGTGAACCCTTTACCTTAGTTTTCCCCTTAATTGTCTTACCTTGTTATTTAGCGATTACTTGCGTTTCCTAGTTTTTAGTTAATCTTCCAATCAATCTCTTATTAGGCTAGAATAGGATTCATTCAAACTTGTAGTTGACCCCTCCATCCTTGTGGTTCGACCCCGACTTCCGCTATCGCATTAGTTGGGTTTTATAAATTGTTTTTGCTTGAGCGGTACGCGACAAACCGTTCATCAAATGGCGCCGTTGCCGGGGATGGCGTAAGGAAACTCGTAGTTTGTTTTGTGTCTTAGATTTAGCCAAGTTACTTGTTGTTTTTGTTGGTATTTAGTTGTTAGATTATTTGTAGAGTGCCTTGCATTATTGTCTTTCCCTAGTGTGCCCAAAAACACACTAGGAGTCTAACTTGTTTTTGAGTTGCTTTTGAGTGCATGCCTAGGGGTGAAGGGTTGTTCTTGAGCCATCCGGAGCCCGAAAGGTTGTTTAGGACTCTCCGAGCTAATACACTTGCTCGAGTTAGGAATTCAAGAAGATTAGCCATCAACAAGCCAATACTTCTATCGCCTCTACATCCACTCCAACAATCGATCACCCACAAAACAACACCATTGAACCCATATTCGAAAACCCCTTCTACAATACATTACCAAATACACCACCCACAATACCTCAACAACAAAATCAACCACAAATGACTACTTTACGTGACCGTAACTGTCCCAACCATGATGATACCCAATCTCCAATCAATTTCGGTGTCTTGGCCCCAAATAACTTTGAGATTCACCCGGCTCAAATGAGTTCGATTGAGCGGGATAGCTTTGGAGGCCTTCCCGATGAAGATGCTCATGCCCACTTGAGGAAGTTCAAAACTAGGGTAGGAATCATGAAGAGGAATGGTGTGCCCGAGGAAACCCTTTGTCTAATGTTGTTCCCATTTTCTCTTAAAGATCGGGCGGAGAGGTGGTTGAATAACCATGCTCCAAACACTTTCACTACTTGGGATGACTTGGCTAAGGAGTTTCTAAGTAAGTACTACCCCGCCTCCAAAACGGCAATGCTAAGAAATGAGATAACAACCTTCCAACAAGAGGATGGAGAATCCTTGGGAGAAGCATGGGATCGGTTCATTGATCTACTTGCCCGTTGCCCTCATCATGGCATTGCGGATTGGTATGTCACTCAAACATACTATCAAACTCTCCTCCCTCAAACCAAGGCTATGGTGAATGCTTCCGCGGGGGGAAGTTTTGATCATTTGAATGACCAACAAGGGGCGGCATTGATTAAGAAGATGGTTGAATCGGAGTCTAGCTATGGTACTAGTACTAGAGGAAATAGCTTGAGGAGGAGTTCTAAGTACCCAAGTGAGAACTTTTCAAATGCGGATACCAATGCCAAGATTGATTTGCTCACACAAACTTTTACTAAGGGTTTTGCCGAGCTTCAAAAGGCTCAAAATCAAAGTCAAGGCCATCATGTGAATGAAGCTAGTGGGTCTTATGCACCTCCTATGGTGGAAGCTTATCAAACCCCTACTTGTGAAATTTGCAATGGGTATGGACACACCTTTGAAGTTTGTGGAAATAATGTATCTTATAACAATGAAGGAGGAAATGACTATCAACATGTGAATGCATTTCAAGGAGTCAACAACAACCCACGACCCTCAAGGCCTCCATTCCAAAGTCAAGGAGCTTACAACCCAAATTCCAATTTCTATCATCCAAGTTCGAAATTTCACCCAAACATGAGTTACAAAAGCCAAAATGTGTTAAACCCTCAACACACACAAGCTCAACCTTCCAACCCTCCGGGTTTTTCCCAACCTAGAGGGGGAGGTCAATTTTCAAGAGGAAACTATAACAATCAATTCAACAACTCTCAACAAGGTCAAGGATCAAACCAATTCCAAAATCAACAATTCAACGATCAAGGTTACAATAACCAAGGTAACTTCCAAAACCAAGGTAATTGGAATCAAGGTCAAGGAAATTGGAATCAAAATCAAGGGAACCCAAACTTCAACAACCAAGGCCAAGGTAATTTCTACCAAGGCAACCAAAACAATCAAGCAAGTCAAGGGGTTCCCGATCAATTTTTCCAAGGCCAAGGGTCAAATTTCAACAACAACCAAGGGTCCAATTTCAATGGTCAAGGTTCAAGGGGGCAACAAGGGAATTTCAATAACAACCAACAAGGAAACTTTAACAACCAAAGAAACAACAACCAAGGTTCGAGTAGTCGGAATGACTATGCTTTTGCACTCCCCTTGACCAACCAACCCCACCAAGAGAATGAGCCTTCAATGAGTGAAGTTTAGCAACTAGTCAAAAACATGGAGATCCAAAACAACTTGGCTTTGAAAAATGTCACCAATGCTCACAAGAAAGAGGTAAGAGAATTGGAAGCTAGGTTAGCTTCTCAAGCTTTGAACAATCCTCAAAGGCCTCCGGGAGGTCTACTTGCTCAAGGGAAAAGCTCCAAGGATGCTTCATCAAGTCACCACGCATGTGCGGTAACTTTAAGAAGTGAACTTGTGCTTGATAACCCCTACATGGATATGATGAATGATGAGATTCCAAATGATGAGCATGTTGAGGAAGGAGAAGAATTCGAAGAGCCCATTTTGACTCCTGCCTTGGAGTTAAAAGATTATGGCAAGGGTGAAGATGATCAACCCAAAGAGGGAGAAGATGGGTATGTCGAAATTATGCCTTATGAGGAGGAGATGATCAAGGATGCCAATGATGAAGGAGTAGAGGTACAACCAATAGCAAGAGCTCAGGTAACCAAGAAAACTCCCATTCCAAAGGTATCTTTTAGTTCTCCACTTGTTGTTTCCGATATCCCCTACCCCTCTAGAGCATTGAAAACTAAGGAAAACTTCAAGTTCACCCAATTTAGAAAAATGCTTGAGGGACTTGAAGTGACCTTACCTTTCACCGATGTTATATTAAACATGCCCACATACTCAAAATTTCTAAAAGACATCTTGACTCACAAGAGGACTTTGGGTACCCAAGATGTTATGATTATGGAGGCGGAGTGTAGTGCTCTCCTCATTAATCCTAACTCTTTCAAAATGCCAAAAAAGCTTGGGGACCCCGGAAGTTTCTCTATCCCTTGTGTTGTAGGGGGAGTCATGATTTCAAGGGCATTATGTGACAACGGTGCAAGTGTAAGTGTCATTCCCTTAACTATTGCTAAAAGAATTGGACTTGATAGTTTAACCCACACTTCTATGACTCTACAACTAGCAGATAGGTCCGTTAAGCAACCTTTGAGTGTGCTTGATGACGTACCCGTTAAAGTTGGTAAATTTTGATTCCCACGGATTTCGTTGTCCTATATATCCCGGAGGATAGCCACACTCCCATCATCCTCGGTAGGCCCTTTTTGGCTACCAGAGGAGTCCTCATTGATGTGAGGGACGGGCGGCTAACCTTTAGGGTGGGAAACGAAACCCTTGAATTTAATCTTCCTCATCTAGTGAAGGGACCAATGTTTCACAAAGCTTGCTCGGTAGAAGTCATTGAAGAAGTGGTTGAAAAGGTGCATGAAGAAGAGAAATGTGAAGAAGAAGCTCTACAAGTGGCACTCCATGATGAGGAGATGGGAGATGACCATGAGGTAGATGATGAGCTCTTGAAGAAGGTGGAGGGCCTTCTCCCTCCAAAGGTACAACTAAAGCCCTTACCTCCCTCACTTAAGTACTCTTTTTTAGGTGAGGGAGAGACTTATCCCGTTATCATTAATGCTAATTTGAGTGAAGGCCAAGAACTTGAACTTTTGAAAATCTTGAAAACTCATAGGGGCTCACTTGGATATAGCATTGATGATATCAAAGGTTTAAGTCCTAATCTTTGCATGCATAGGATTGTCTTGGAGGAGGGTAGTAAACCTAAGGTAGATGGGCTACGTAGGTTGAACCCTAAGATGGCGGAAGTGGTGAAAAATGAGGTGATGAAGTTGCTAGAGGCCGGGATTATCTACCAAATAACCGATAGTTCTTGGGTGAGCCCCGTCCATGTAGTGCCCAAGAAAGGAGGGGTAACTATGGTGGAACAAGAGGATGGGACTCTCTTAGCTTCTAGACCCGTGACCGGGTGGCGGATGTGCATTGACTATCGCAAATTAAATGCCGCCACCCTCAAAGACCACTACCCCATCCCCTTTATTGACCAAATGCTTGAAAGGTTAGCGGGGCATTCTTACTATTCATTTCTAGATGGTTATTCCGGGTTTTTCCAAATCCCCTTACACCCGGAAGACCAAGAGAAGACCACATTCACTTGTCCCATAGGAGTTTATGCTTATAAGAGGATGCCCTTTGGGCTTTGTAATGCTCCGGGGACGTTCCAAAGATGTATGACGGCAATTTTTGCCGATTTTCTTGAGAAGAGTATGGAGGTCTTCATGGACGACTTTAGTGTCCATGGAGACTCATTTGATCTTGGGCTAATGAATTTGTCTAATGTTTTGCAAAGATGTGAGGAGCACAACCTCGTCCTCAATTGGGAGAAATGCCACTTTATGGTGGAGGAGGGGGTTGTGCTTGGCCACATCGTGTCTAAGAGAGGGATAGAAGTTGATATGGCTAAGGTTTCGGTGATAGAAAACTTGTCACCCCCTACAAATGTGAAGGGAGTGAGAAGCTTTCTAGGCCATGCGGGCTTTTACCGACGTTTCATCAAAGATTTTTCTAAAATTGCCAAGCCTTTAACTTCTCTTCTTCTCAAAGACACACCATTTGTATTTGATGAATTTTGCTTGAGTGCTTTTTGTAGGTTGAAGGAGGCTCTTGTGACGGCTCCCATAATCCGATCACCGGATTGGAGCCTTCCCTTCGAAGTTATGTGTGACGCCTCCGATTATGCGGTCGGGGCGGTGCTTGGCCAAGTTGTGGACAAGAGGCACCATGTAATCTACTACACAAGCAAAACTCTTGATCAAGCCCAAGTCAACTACTCTACGACGGAAAAGGAAATGCTAGCCATTGTTCATGCCGTGGAAAAGTTCCGGCAATACTTTGTTGGTTCTAAGGTTGTGGTATACTCGGATCACTCCGCCTTGAGACAATTGTTAGTGAAAAAAGATGCAAAGCCAAGGCTCTTGAGGTGGGTTCTTTTACTTCAAGAGTTTGACTTGGAAATTAAAGACGAGGCGGGATCGGAGAATGTTGTTGCCGACCACCTATCTAGATTGACTACCGAATATCATGGGTTGAAGGATGAGAGTGGCCCGATCAATGAGTGGTTAAGAGAAGATAGTTTGATGATGATAGGTGGTAAATCACCATGGTTTGCGGACTTGGCAAATTTGATTGTGAGCGGGTTCATTCCGGAGGAGTTGGATGCTAGAGCTAGAAGGAAGTTGAAGCATGACTCAAAACGCTATTTTTGGAATGACCCACATCTTTTTCGCAAGTGTGGTGATGGCATGTTTCGAAGATGTGTTCCTAGGGAAGAAGGCATGGAGATAGTCGATAGAATTCACAACTCGGCCTATGGGGGCCACCTTGGTACATCTCGCACCATTGCAAAGGTGTTACAAGGTGGTTTCTTTTGGCCATCTATGTTCAAGGATATCCACTACTTTGTCAAATCTTGTGATCGATGCCAACGAACGGGGAATATAAGTCAAAGAAATGAGATGCCCCTTCAAAACATTCTTGAGATTGAGCTTTTTGATTGTTGGGGAGTTGATTTCATGGGACCATTCCCAAACTCTTGTGGGAATGAGTACATTTTGGTTGCGGTGGACTATGTGTCCAAGTGGATTGAAGCCGTAGCTACCCCAACAAATGATGCTAAAGTTGTTATCAAGCTCTTCAAAAACACTATCTTTCCAAGATTTGGGACCCCGAGAGTGGTGATTAGTGACGGGGGTTCGCACTTTAGGAAGAGCACTTTCAAGATCTTGCTCTCTTCTCATGGTGTCACTCACAAGACCGCTCTTGCCTACCACCCTCAAACAAGTGGGCAAGTAGAGGTCTCAAACCGTCAAATAAAAGCCGTCTTGGAGAAGACCACAAGCAAGGGTAGAAAGGATTGGTCCCAAAAGCTCCCCGATGTTCTATGGGCCCTTCGCACCGCCTTTAAAACTCCCCTCGGCACAACTCCCTACAAGCTTGTCTATGGCAAAGCTTGTCACTTGCCAATCGAGTTGGAGCACAAGGCATGGTGGGCCTTAAAGGAAATGAACTTTGACATTGATATGGCTGGAGAGCTACGTTTTCTCCAAATGAGTGAACTTGAAGAACTAAGACTTGATGCCTACGAGAGCTCAAAGATTTACAAAGAGCAAACAAAGAAATGGCATGACGCCAAATTGGTTGATAAAGATGTAAAAGTGGGTGATCAAGTCTTACTCTATAATTCTAGGGTCAAGTTGTTTCCGGGGAAGCTACGGTCTAGATGGTCGGGTCCTTTCAAAGTTATCGACATATCACCGCATGCAGCTTTCGAACTTTGGAGTGAAGAGGGTGGTAATTTCAAAGTAAATGGACATCGAGTGAAGAAATACTTTGATGGAGATGAGAAAGGAACGGTTGAAGTACTTTTCCTTGGGGATCCACTTCCCGAGGAGGAGTCTTGTTTGTAAGTTCTTGTGCATTGATAGGTTTGGTGAAGTCCCTCAATATCCACCAATTTTTTTGTATATAGCATGCATTTTAGGAGTAGTTGTGAAGATTTGATATTGTGTACTCGGGTATTTCGTCTTTGGAAGAAGTTTTAGGTAGGTTTGAAACACTTGTAGTCGGGTTTGGATCGAAACCAAATCATTGGGGATATGTTGGTTGGGTCGAGATTGTTGGTGACTTGGGGATTTTTATTGTGAATTGAAGGGAAAGGAATTAAGGAGAAGTGTTCTAGGCTGGTGGACCGGCAGCCGGTGCCCAGACCGGCCCAGAGCACTCCAGAAGGTAATGTTTGAAAAGTGAAGTTTGAAGTGCAGGTATTCCAGGCCGGGCAGCCGGCGGCCGGTGTGCCGACCGGCCTGGAACACATATTCATAGAAGATGGATTTTTGGAAGATTTTGACTTGAGTTCTAGGCCGGTAGGCCGGCGGCCGGTCTGATAACCGGCCCAGAACACCAAATAACCGAGCAATTTGGACTTGAATTTTTTGAGCTGTGTTCCCAGTCGGTCGATCGGCGGCCGGTGCCTATGCCGGCTGGGAACACCTGAACACGCAAATTTCTCAAAAACCAAAAAATCAAAAATTTTGACTTGGGTTCCAGGCCGGTCGACCGGCGGCCGGTGCCTGGACCGGCCCAGAACACACCCGAGAGCCTTATTTCACTCGTGAGCCTTCATTTTTCCTTCATTCTTCTTCAATTCTCCTTCTTTCTTTCTCTTTCTACCTTCATAAAACCCACAAAAACTCCATCAAAACCACCACAAACTCAATCAATCCAACAATCCACCCAACAAATAACCCACTACATCACACAAATTCATCCCCCACATAAAAAAACCCCAATTTTTCCCTAATTTTTTCCCTCTTTCAATTGACTATTTCAAAAAAATCACCATGGCTCAACCACCAAGGAAAAGAACAAGGGCTCAGCTTGAGGCGGAGTTGGAGGCTAGACTTCAGCAAGTAACAGCGGGAATGGGTCCGGATGACGACTTTCCCGATATCGTCTTCATTAGCGAGATCGCGAGAGGTAAGTTTCAATGTCTAAAACGCCGAAACCTTCCCCATTCCCGCTTCATTTGTAGGAATACTATGCAAAATTTCGGCCTTGATACGGTCACCCTTGAGCTTTTTAAAGGTTTAGGGATGGGGGAACTTTACGGTCAACACTTCCGTACTTACCCCCGTCTTACATGGGAGTTTTTAAGTTCCTTTAGTCATGAGAAAGATCGGAACACGGGTATGGTCAAAATTGTTTCTTTTCGCCTTCTCAATACTGCATTTAACCTTTCCCTGGAGAAATTATGTAAGGTTTTGGGGGTTAAATTTCATAAGTCTTATAAAGTCCCCGAAACCTTTAATTTGAATGATGTGTGGACTGCTATTTCGGGGATGGAGGTTGAGAAGGGGGCTAAGAAACCAGCAAATGCTTGCCACAATGCTCCTATTTGGATTTGGCATCGCTTTATGGGTTGGTCTTTGTTTGGGCGGGAGGAGTGCCATAATTTTCGGGCCGATGAGCTCTCGATTTTGGCGGCTTATCTGTTTCAAAAGCCGAGTAAATTTGGGGTCAACATTGGTCACCATGTCGCTCTCCACTTTCAGAAAATTTCCAATGATCCATTTAGCCCTACCGGTATCCATGTTGGGGGAATTGTTACCAAGATTGCCCATGCTCTTTGTAAGAATGCTCTAGATGAGCGGAATTTGAGGTGTTTGGGGGGATGTTCTTTGTTGACGGAGGACTACATTACATCGAAGCTTAAGTGGGTAGTTAAGCGTGTTGAGGACGGGAAGATGTATTGGAGGGTCCGAGGGGTCAACTCTATTCCCCTCCCGAATAGTGCGGCAATGAAAGTTGTCCCCGACAGTGCGCACTATCTCCTCCCCCTTGAGGAGGAGAACCCTCCTCCACCTGAAGAAACCCCGGAAGATCAATTAGCTCCAATTACCGCATTCAGGCGAGATCCCACTGCCCCCGTCCCTACCTACAGGAGAGAGCAGCAAGGCCCCACTTCCACTACCATGCCTTATGCGAACCCCTTTTTTCATCAACATTAATGGCGTCTTTGGCCTAATTCACCCCAACCTGAGGCATCCACTTCCACCACCCCTAGTTACCCACCTTTGGATCCTTCTTTGATCCAGTTCATGGCCGATATGAATTTGGCCTCCGAGGTGGCGGCTAAGGATAGAGAGACGGCGGCTAAGTGGCGAGAGGAGGAAGCTAGGGAGAGAGCTCTTTTGTCACAGAGGGTGGATAGGATGTATTATGACTTGGCTCTTGGCCAATACCCTTCTTACGATAATTGGTGTAGGGAGGGGTATAGGGAGCCAGTTGGCCCACATCCGTCCTATTTCATGTGGCCAGAGGGCGGGTATGACCAGGGTTCTAGGGTGTTTGGAGATTTCAGTGTTCAGCATGATTACTATTCTGCACCGGTTTTTGCTCAGCCGGTAGTTGATGAGGAAGAGGTGGACCCCGAGACTGCGGCTCAGAATGCCAAGTGGTTTGATAGGATGGGTCCCCGGTTTGAGATTGTGGAGGGTGGCGGCTCTGGCTCTGGAGCCAGGGATGTAGATGCGACCTATGCTGAGGCCGGTAGTGGCCATTTTGATACTACATTCTCTGACTTCACTGGATACTCCTGAGGCGGTACACCCATGAGTATGATGCCTTTTAATCCAAATCTTCATCATGTTTATATTTTTGCATGCATTTAGATACTTGTATTATATCCTAGTTTAGTTCTCCATTTAGTTGCATTCATTTAGGCTTGCATTAGAATTTAATTATGTAAAATATCGTCACATGTTTAGCATTGCATCCATATAGCGTAGTTGCATTTTATTAGGTGTCATTTTTAGACTTTCCCGTGGTTGGTACCCCCATGAGGGGCGTGCATTTATGCATTTTACCGCCACGACGAGACTCCGATATGGCCCACTAGACTTTCTTGTGGGAGGTACCCCCATGAGGGGCTTGCATTTATGCACCTTACCACCACAACGAGACTCTAGATTAGCATATAGTGTAGTTTGCATTTACTTAGATCATGCACTTGTATTATTTCATTTTGCATTTAGCTTTAGGAATTTTATTTAGTTCATACATTTCATTTAGCATTCGTTCTTTTGCATAACTAACCCTCTTGTATATATTGTTCATATTGTGAATATTCATCAAAAATCAAAAACCCCAAAAACAAGTTTTTATTTTTCAAAATATTTAAAACCCAAAAACATGTTAATTGTTTTGAATTCACCCCTCATACCATGTAAATACTAAGTGTGGGGAGGGAATTCCCAAAAAAAAAAAGAAAAACCCAAAAAAAGATTGTTTTGTTTTCCTTTTCTTTTTCACAAATTCTCATTTGTGACGGACACTATCCATCGCAAGCTTAAGACGGATACCATATTCTCTCACAAAATACCCATCAAGGGTGAGTGGAGAAGCACATGGGGGTGTCCTCCTTGTCCCCTCTACCCATTTCCTCTCACAAAATACCCGTCGCAAGATCCGATCCGTCGCAAGCAAGACCTACTGTTTCTTTTTTCCCCTCCTTTCATATTTGAGTCACTTACTCGGGGACGAGTAAGACTTAAGTGTGGGGAGGATTTTATTTCTTTTGTATATATCGTTGATTTTTGAAAAAGTTGAAAAATGCCTAAAAATCGAAAAATTTGAAAATTTTTCAAAAAATATATGTTTAGATTAGTTTGTTTATAGTTTATTTTGTATATATTGCCGTGTGTTTCTTTTTATCTCCATCCATAGGTGCGCCCCACATCATAAGAGGCACGAAAAAGGGAAAATGAAGACGCTTTGGTGAGATCTTTCCTATTTCTCTTCTCCCTTATCCCCTTTTCTTCTTACTTGAGGACGGGATGTGTTGATGACGATGGTGTGAATTTTGTTGATTGGCGTGTGTGCCACTTGTGTGCTGTTAGGAAATAGCATTAGCTTATGTGTCATATAGTCGGTTAGAGCATGTGCATTTAGGTTGTATATATGCTAGATTGCATCATGGCATATAGTTGCATTTAGAAAAATGTTTTAATAATTGTCTTTTTGGAAAACTTGTTGAATGTGCATAGTCCCTTTTGCTACTTTTTTATTCATAAAGTGTTCATCTTAATCGTGGAATTTTAGACGCCATGGGTTGTGCATTTCTAGTGAGTTTTGACCCGTCTACTAATGTTGAGTCACGAGTTTGCTCTTATTCCAACTCGACAACCTCAATTGATGTGAATATTCCGATGGTAGAAAGGATTCTTAGGTGACCATTCTTGCTATGCAACCAACCTTGATTCATTGTTCTTCCACTTTTGCTCAACAAAGGAAACAAAGCAAACAAGTTAAAAATATTGAGTCAATTATCATCTTTTCTTGTTTTCGTCGAGGAAGTGCAAAACGGAACTTCTAGGGATTCTAGTGGGCCCATATCTAGGGCCCCTTTCGATGCCACTACGGTGGGGATACCCCTATTGTTGGTTCCGACCGCATGTCCTTGACGGAAACCGTGTGCTTTCATGCCAAAAAAAATTGCAAACCAAAATGCAAATCAAAAAGAAAAAAAAAAGAAAAAAAAAGAAAGAAAGCAAAGTGTTGAAATGAAAATCTTGCAAGCAATTAGACTCAAATATCCTTTTCCTTTAATCCATCTTGGATCATTCACCTTTGTGTTGCATACTGAGACGGGACGACCCTGTGTCTCATTTATTTGAGAAACGTGAATTCCATATGCTATTGTGCTTAATAACGTCACGAGGATTTCATTTCCATCTTCCATTTTATCGCTTTTGACCAAGCAAATAGTAGACGGGGTTCAAAATTATCATTAGACTTGCACCGCTAGGAGGCGAATATTTTTCCATGCTTTATGATATTAGTGGCTTATAAGGATCGTGCATTATTTAGACGGTTTTCCTCTTAGATATTTCCGTCACGTGGATGAGGCATGTTATTTTTCATTTGTTAGATGCATCTTTGTCGTGTTCTTACGTGCTTTTCATTTGGATGCGTCGCGATTTTGAGCAAGCCCCTACTTGCCTTGCAAGGAGGTACTCTACCTCATGAGTATCTCGTTGTGAGTTGAAGGGACGGAGGAGGCCCGTTAATTGCCTAACGTCGGATATTATTAGTAGTTTGGGTAGTAGCCTTAGTATTAGTGTAGTGTTGAATAAGGTTACTTATGGGTCTCGAATTTTGTTTACTTACTCGAGGACGAGTAAGTCTTAAGTGTGGGGAATTTTGATAAGCATTTAATTAGTCACTTTTTCCCCTCATTTTCGTCCCCATTTTGGTCCGTTTACACGGATTTGCGTGCCCTTGATTGCATTTTGCTTCCCGATTTCCCGTGCTATGAATGTCGATCTTAGTTTGTAGGAATTAAGGCGGAAATGAAGAAATCGGAGCATAAAGGTCTTGCATGAGTCGGGATTCGGAGATGAGAAGAAGAATGAGGAAAGGAGCCTTCAGGTGGCGCAGGCCGGTCCTCTGACCGGCGGCCGGCCACCCGGCACAGCCTACACACTCACAAATGAAAGAAGAAGAGAAAGAGAAGAAATGCTCAGGTAGTGCCGGCCGGTGACCCGGCGGCCGGTCGGTCACCCGGCCTGCACTACATCAGTAACTACTTGGGGCGTAATTCGTGCTCCAGGCCGGTGGGAGGCCGGCGGCCGGGCACCCGGCTGGGAACACATTCTCATACTTAGAAGATTTTTCGAAGACGAGGAAAAGGAGCCACTGATGTGCTCCAGGCCGGTCATAGGGCCGGCGGCCGGTCGACCGGCCAGGAACACAGCTCCGCATTTTCGACTTTTCTTCTAATTTCTTTCTTAATTTTCGAGATACCTATATATACCCTTCCCCTAATATTTTGTAAGCAGCTTTTCATTATCGCTTAGCACTAAACCCTAGATAATTTGTAACCTCTATTAAGCACTAATTACTCTCCTAATCGTTCCCTAATTAAACTTAATTTCTCATTTCAAGTTGGTAGATCTAGTCTTTCCTAGTAGAATTATCATAGTTTTGGGTTTGTATTGAGGATTTTGGGTGAAGATATTCTCCCTATTCATTAATACAAGCTTGTTGGTATAAATTTCTCATCTTTTTGTTATTTATGTAATTTATTTTCATTTCTAGTTTATTGTTTATCATTTGATTGTTATAACTATTCATCTCCATAGCATGATGTTCATTTCACTATTCCTTACCTTTACTTGTTTGATTTCCCTTAGCATGAGTGAGTAGATTCCCTCTAGGGTTTAGGGGGAGCCTAAGGGAGGATTATGTGGGATAATTAGTTGGGTAATTAGTAGATTTGTGGTAATTATTTGGGTATTACCCATATGCACACTAGGTGTTTGATGAAATGTGTAAACGAAAGTTGCCCACTTTATCAAGTATCGTTTGATTATCTCTTAAGCGACGGTGGTAGAGATGATTAGACTAGTGTTTATATGGGTGATTTGAGACAAATGCGATGGCTTTGTTGATGATTATTAATTGTTGAGACATTAGCAATTAATCCTACTCGAATTTATTACCCATTTGTTAATTACTAGACTAACCCATTAATCCCGCTAAGGTGAACCCTTTACCTTAGTTTTCCCCTTAATTGTCTTACCTTGTTATTTAGCTTTTACTTGCGTTTCCTAGTTTTTAGTTAATCTTCCAATCAATCTCTTATTAGGCTAGAATAGGATTCATTCAAACTTGTAGTTGACCCCTCCATCCTTGTGGTTCGACCCCGACTTCCGCTATCGCATTAGTTGGGTTTTATAAATTGTTTTGCTTGAGCGGTACGCGACAAACCGTTCATCAGAGGCGGCATTACAGAATGCTGCCATTGCGAACGGTAAGCTCAAGTACTTGACTAAGCCACTACCGCCCAACCCAGGCCCCAATGCAAGAGCCAATGAATCACTTGCTTATAGTGATTTCATGATGGAGGCGGGTGCGATAAAGAACGTACTCATCTTTTCAATGGAATCAAATTTGCAAAGGCGATTCATTGCCCATGGTGCGAATAAGATTTTCACCACGCTCTCTAACGAGTTCTCGAAAGCTCCGAGGATCGTTAGCTATGAGCATACCTGTCGCTTCTTTGAGGCGAAACTCCAGAAGGGCCAAGCGGTTAGCCCACACATTCTTGATATGATTGAGAATGTCGAGAAACTGGAGGCACTTGGTTGCAAAATCGATGAGAAGATTGTCATTGACCGCGTTCTCCATTCACTTCATGATGGTTTTGCCCTTTTCAGGGCAAATTACTATATGAATGATATGAAGAAGAGTCTTCATCAGCTCCACTCACTCCTCGTACAGACAGAGAGTGATCTGAAATTGAGTGGGAGTCTGAAACAGGACGTTCTCATGATTGCCAACAAGGGCAAAGGTAAGGGCAAGGCTAAGGCCAACCTAGCTGTAAGGAAGCCGAAATTCAAAAAGCCAGGGCAAGGCAAGAGTGGGCCTGGTGAGACTAGCGGTAGCTCACAAGGCAAGACAAAGAGCGATGAAGGTAACGTGGAGTGCCACCATTGCCACAAGCTTGGGCATTGGAGGAGGAACTGCCCCGTGTACCGTGAGGACATAAAAGCAGGCCGCGTCTCTCCTGTTGGTATGTCTTCTTCTTTTATTCATATGATTGAGATTAACCATGCAAGTTTCGGAACTTGGGTATTAGATACTGGTTGTGGTTCTCATCTGTGCAATCATTTGCAGGGCCTAAGAAACATCACAACTCTCGCAAGGGGTGATGTGGACCTGCGATGGGAATTGGACAAGATTCTGCCGTTTCAGTGGAACATATGTAATCCAACTCCCGAGTGAATTTTGAGTTATTCTGAATAAGCTGTTACTATGTACCCAGTTTGTCGAAAAACATTATTTCAGTTTTCGTACTTGATAAGGACGGATTTTCGTTTGTAATAAAGGATAATAGCTGTATTTTCTCTTTAAACGATATGATTTATGGTAAAGCTGTTTCCATGAATGGAATATATGTTTTAGATCAAACCACAGATATAATGCCTGTGAGTAATAAGAAAGCAAAGGTTGGTGACAAAGATCAAACCTATCTATGGCATTGCCGTATGGGACACATAAATGAAAAACGCGTGAAAAAGCTCATTGATAATGGGACTATCTCCCCATTTGACTATGAATCTTTTGGCACTTGTGAATCATGTCTCATAGGCAAAATGACTCGAATTTCCTTCAAAGGTGTTGGAATGCGCGCTGCTGACCTATTAGGACTCATACATACCGATGTGTGTGGACCTATGTCAATCAACGCTAGAGATGGCTATAGATATTTTATCACTTTCACGGACGATTTGAGTAGATATGGATATGTCTACTTAATGAAGCATAAAAGTGAGTCCTTTGACAAGTTCAAGGAATTCCAGAATAAAGTTGAAAACCAACTGGATAGAAAGATTAAAGCACTACGTTCATATCGTGGTGGCGAATATCTTTCGAATGAGTTTGATCGACACCTTAAAGACTGTGGTGTAGTACTGCAGTTAACTCCACCTGGAACACCACAATTGAATGGTGTGTCCGAACGGAGAAATCGAACATTACTTGATATGGTTCGATCCATGATGAGTCACACGGTTGTACCTTACTCATTGTGGGGTTATGCTCTTTTGTCAGCTGCTTTAATACTTAACCGAAGTCCGTCTAAAGTTGTAGACAAGACTCCATATGAATTATGGAAGGGAACGGTCCCTAATTTGTCCTTTATTCGGGTTTGGGGCTGCGAGGCTTATGTCAAGTTGAGACCTGACGATAAGCTCGGCCCACGATCGGTCAAGACATACTTTATTGGTTATCCAAAAGGGATGTTTGGTCATTACTTTTACTCGCCTACCGAACATCGAGTTTTTGTTGCGGCTAGTGCGACGTTCTTAGAGAAAGAGTTTCTCGAGAATAGGACAAGTAATGGAACCTTCGTTCTGTCGGAGATTCAAGAACCAACAACCGATCAACGAATGGAGGAAACTGTTCCTTCATCATCGGCTGCGGTTAATATTCTTTTGGAACCTAGGAGGTCGGGTAGACACTCTATTCCTCCAGACAGATACATTGGTATGGTCGAGGAGAATGAGAGAGATGACGTTTTACTCCTAGAGAGTAACGAACCCACTACCTATAAAGGTGCCATGACCTGTTCCGACTCTAAGCTATGGCTTGAAGCCATGCAATCCGAGATGGACTCTATGTATGAGAATTACGTATGGGATCTGGTTGACTTACCTGATAAGGTTCGGCCTCTTCAGTGCAAATGGCTTTATAAAATAAAGCAGCTGTAGAAGGACAACCAGATTCCCTCAATGCACGACTCTGGCAAAGGAGTTCACTCCAGTGTAAGGATTGCACTATGATGATTTTGCACCCGTAGTCATGCTGCTTTCCATTCGGATAATCTTAGCGATTGGGC
>JAIUZE010048360.1:0-17863 GCA_022085475.1 Heliosperma pusillum
TAAATATTAGTGTTTGAGAGTTTTAGTAAGAAGATGAGGTTTTTGAGAGAAGTAAGAAAACAAGCACAAAATGAAGTAGTGAAAAATGAGCAACACTTGATCATTTTAAAGGCCATTTGGCCGTACCTCTTAGTCCAAAATTGGACTCTAATTTGGTTCATTTGATCACATGCATTAGAGTGGAGTGTTGTAGAAAAGATGATGATTATATTCAACTTGTTATGTCACTTTCAAAAGGTAACTAAGGAGTGTAAACATGAACGAAAATCATCACCCTTATAACTACATCATAACCGGCCCTCTTGGCCTAGTTAGATCCATTTTGATTTTTGATATTTGTCTCACAAATACTTATTGATCATATGGTTAATTATCTTGTATAATTAAGTGTTAATTTGATCATATAACAATTATATACTTCAATTAAATAAAAATTGTACTTAACATTTTAAGTAATATTTTACCATTTATATCAATAGGTAATGGGTCCCACAAGCTTAGTTAATTTATTTTACAACTCCTTTTGTAATATAATTAATAATTACATCTCTCTCAACCCTCAACTAATTAGTAATTTAACGAGTAATTACAAGTTAAATCTTATTTAATCGATATTAACATAAGATATATAAATTTATAGTCAATTATCGCATCAATTGAAAGAAAAATTAGTTTGTTAAGCGAATTTGAGTTCTTAACTCAATTCTAATAATTAACTCTTCGAAATCGAATAATGGAATGTACTAATTAACTGTATCGTATACAAATAATTAGTTACTATTTGGATTTTATCCTTTAGGTGTGACCGAAAGGGATCAGTTGATCACCGCCGTCAAACGACCATAACGTCAAACTCTAGTCAGCCAACCGTTATTGATTTACGTTAATCAACTGACTAATCATATATATAGTCAATAAATATCCCAATTATATTCCATAATAAGATTTATTATGTGGCGCACTATTGTGGAGCACACCTACTCCAACAATCTCCCACTTGTCTGACACAAGTGTGCGTCACCGATTCTCTTGTCTCTTTATCACATCTCCCACTCAACGCAAGGTGTCTTTCAGGTCGCACTTGCGATTGACAATATCTAGAGTGGTTTCTCGATAGGGAGAGTAACTGTCTGACCGGAAAATCTACCATAGATCTCTTTCCGAGCGTGGCCACGTATTTACAGTAACTACTCCTCGAGTGGCCTAAAGATGTTTTTACCCAACGTGGGTGAACAATTCCTGTTGATCCATCTACTCTGTATGATGCAGATCACCATGATCCAGAAGAAGTCCATCGGCCTCCTTTTACGGCACGACCTAGAACATCAACCAAAACCAATCGGAAAATGCACCGACTCAGATAGACGGTCGCCAGTCAAAAGAATCGACTTATAGGAATAAGATAGAAGACCCTGCCACGACCAGGCATCAAATAATTGATTTAAGGGTCTCTACAATGTCACTGTCCGACAGAGTGTCATACAGTCGGTCTATGTAAACGACCAGTCATCTCCATGACCCCATGGTGCTGAACCAACCATCGATCGGTTTACAATCTAGTCACTTCGAGACGTCACCTCATTGAGTGAGTAGGGACAAAATACTAAGTTCGTCTTATTCACTTGAATAGGGTCCAACAATCTATTCGGATAAACAAAGTATTAAATTTAGTCAAACTAAATAAAAGAGTTTAAAAATAAAACTCGAACAATGAATGCCATTATCATATATGAAATAATTAATACAACATTCAATTATTACATATTACATAATCTAAAGGAATTCTGGCACACGTCTCAATCCCATTGTGACGACATGACCATCATGCTTAGCCTTTGATAAAGGCTTGGTTAAAGGATCAGCAATCTTGTCATCTGTCCCAACCTTACAAATGTCAATTTCCTTTCTGTCCACGTAATCTCTAATTAAATGATATTTCCTAAGTACATGTCTAGACTTGTTACTAGACTTGGGCTCTTTTGCTTGAAAAATAGCCCCACTGTTATCACAATAAATTGTGATAGGATCTTTGGCAGTAGGGACTACTGTTAGTCCTTCCAAAAATTGCCGAATCCACACAGCTTCCTTTGCAGCTTCAGACGCTGCAAGGTATTCTGCTTCTGTTGTAGAATCCGCTGTAACGCTTTGCTTGAAACTCTTCCAGCAAACAGCTCTTCCATTCATCATATAAACGTAGCCGGATTGGGATTTCATATCATCCCTATCTGTTTGGAAACTGGCATCTGTGTAACCCTTTACACGTAACTCAGTCTCGCTTCCAAACACTAAGAACGAATCCTTGGTCCTTCTCAAGTACTTAAGGATGTTCTTTACGGCTATCCAGTGACTCTCACCTGGATTTGCTTGGTAACGACTTGTCATGCTCAAAGCATATGCAACGTCGGGACGAGTGCACATCATAGCATACATGATTGATCCAACAGCTGATGCGTAAGGGATCAATTTCATGCGTTCAATCTCCTCGGGTTTCGTAGGGCACTCTGACTTGCTCAAAGTGATCCCACTTCCCATAGGAAGAAAGCCTCTCTTAGAGTCTTTCATGTTGAACCGATCAAGAATCTTATCAATATAAGTTTCTTGACTTAATGCTAGTATCCTTTTAGATCTATCCCTATAGATCCGGATACCTAAGATGCGCTGGGCCTCTCCTAAGTCTTTCATTTGGAAATGTATTCCTAGCCACTCCTTTACAGAAGTGAGCATTGGAATATCATTCCCAATGAGTAGTATGTCATCTACATACAAGACTAGAAAAGTTACTTTACTCCCACTAAACTTCATGTATAAACACGGTTACTCGACACTTCGAGTGAAACCATTTTGTTTAATTACATGATCGAAACGATGATTCCAACTCCTTGGATGCTTGCTTAAGACCATAGATGGATCTCTTAAGTTTGCATACCTTCTTAGGGTTTGATGGATCCACAAAACCTTCAGGTTGTGTCATGTACACTTCCTCTTCTAGAATCCCATTCAAGAAGGCGGTTTTGACATCCATTTGCCAAATCTCATAATTATGAAATGCGGCAACCGCTAAGATAATCCTTATGGATCGAAGCATGGCGACTGGGGCGAAGGTTTCGTCATAGTGAAGACCATGAACTTGGGTGAAACCTTTTGCCACCAATCTAGCTTTATAAACATCATTATGTTTGTCTATGCCACTTTTGATCTTATAGATCCACTTACACTGAAGAGGTCGTACCTCCTTAGGTAAATCAACCAAGTCCCATACTTGATTGTCGTACATAGAATCCATTTCGGATTGCATGGCTCCTAGCCATAGCTTTGAGTCGGGACTAGAAATGGCTGCTTTGTAGGTAGTAGGTTCGTTACTTTCAAAAAGTAAAACATTATAGTCATCACTGGCTAGACTTGTCGCGAGTCTCCAAATTAGTATTTTTAACTACTACAAACGCAAACTAATAGTAAGTGTAAGTAGAGGTCGATCCCACAAGGAAGGTGTTTTGTTTATTAAATTTGTGTAAAAGCAAGTAACTAAAGGGGGGTTTTGATATGTTGATATTCTATGTCTACTAAAACAAGAATGAAATGAAATATCAAGACAATATAATAATTGAAAATGTGTAACAAATATGAGAATGATTCTTGGACCAAGTAATTTCCACCAACAAGTTATGAATTGATTATTGACACTTCTTTTCTATTTCAATATTGAGTACTTTGCTATGAAGTTGTTGACTTCTAATTCCACTTATGAATGATTATTAGTTACAAGCGTAAACAAATATTCCTTACAATATCGTCAATTTAGTCAAGCGCTCAATTGTATCGAGATTGTAGATTAAAGCGATGGAATTTAGCAAAGATAAACGAATGAAGAAAACAAGCGTTGCTTCACTTTGGTTCATACAAATTTAGTCTTTTATAACTCAACGATGATGAAAGCATACGAATTGATGAATTATAATTGCTACAATGAAATAGATAAACAAACAAAAGATTCATTCATCTAATCTAGCAATGGTTAATTAACTAATGACAACTAGTTGATCATTCTAGGTGCATAATTAACAAACCAACAATAATGCAAACTAAATTTGATACTCTAAAAATGAAATAGAATTAGAATAAGAGTCTTACAATTCAAACTAACTTGGCTTCAAGAACTTGTTCCAAGATGTAGAACTTAGCCTTCCATACAAAATAACTAAAACAAACTAGAAATTTAAAGTATTTTCTATGTATTATGATGATTAAAAGATGGAAGAAGATATGTCTAAAGTGATCAACAATCCCTCCTTTTATAGGTCTTCAAAGAGCATCTTCATAAATCCTAATAAAACCTCATAAAACCTCATAAAGTATGGGCATAATGGCTGAATTAAAGAGGAATTAGAAGAGTCGTCGGAATCCAATGCTCAGCCTCTCCACGCAGCTAGCCTCTCCTCGCAGCTAGCTAGTAGCCGCGCCACGCAGCTAGCCGCTCCTCGCAGCCTGCTTTTCTTCTTTTTTACGCATTTTGACTCATTGTTTTGGGCTTTGACTTGCTTCAGAATCAACACTCTCATGACATCCTTAGCCCAATACTAACCTCTAAAGAAGCCCTTCTCCACTCATAGCAAGAAATCAATCCAATTACCCCATTAAAACACACAAGTCCATTACCAAACCAACACTCAAGACATAAGCACTAAAATCCCCAAATATACTTCTTAACCCATCATTTAATCATCAAAATAACTTTATTAACCCCTACTAAACTAGACTAATCAAACTCTCCCACGCTTAGACCTTTACTCGTCCTCGAGTAAAACTCAAGGATAAGTCAACGAGAACCCACACCAAGGTCTATATAGCAAAACGTGAGTAGCTTGCTCCAACTCTAAACACCACAACTAATCACTACTACTCCAACCATCTCTCAATACTCAACCCCTCCGAGTAGGTACATGGTCTCAACAAAGTGCACGTCCAAATCCTAAAATAATGACCATGTGACCCAAGTTCCCAACCAAACAACATCTAAGCCAAACGATAAATCAAAACACAAAGACACAATGTATTTAAACTTATCACACTTCACCACCCAACCCCCCTTATTACTTCAAATGATTAAATCCCGAACCACCCTTCAAACCTCCTTATGTCGCCAACTCCAAGGTAGATCAAGTAATCATGTAACTTTTTTTTTCT
This sequence comes from Heliosperma pusillum, assembly GCA_022085475.1. Lineage (NCBI taxonomy): Eukaryota > Viridiplantae > Streptophyta > Magnoliopsida > Caryophyllales > Caryophyllaceae > Heliosperma > Heliosperma pusillum. The sequence continues at coordinate 5,182 of JAIUZE010048360.1, forward strand.
TTCCTATTCCCTCATTTTGCCTAGATCGCCCGCCCTTGCGGGTTTTCGATCTAGCTTTTATTACTTACACTACTCTCATGGCACACATCTCAATTCTTCATTTTACCCGGAGTGCCCTTTTGGGTTTTCACTCCGTCCTCGGCCATTTCACCCAATCTTGCCTAGGCGCCCGCCCTTGCGGGTTTTCACCTAGCCGGGTTCCTTTTTTTTTCTTTTTTTTCTTGTTTTTTTCTCTCTTTTTTTTTTTTTTTTTTACAGAATAAAATATATACAACATGGAATTCCCTCCCCCACGCTTAATCTTCACATTGCCCTCAATGGGAGGAACAACAAAAAGTAAGACATGGAAAAGAGAAAGAAAAACATACCAAAGGACTTCAAGGACCGGAGGGATCTCCGGTACCATCACTCTTAGAGGCATGATCCGCCTCCCTAAGTTCCCGTGTTTTAGCAAAGTCATCCCACTTACTATTCAAAGACCGAACAAGCTCATGTGTCTCCAAAAGCATATTAGAAAGTGCGACGAGCTTATCATCGGTCCTAACTTGCCTAGCATCCACCTCTTTCCTCCAAGTATCAACCTCTTTCATCCAAACTTGATCATAAGTAGCCACGGAAGTAGTAGCAACCGACCGTGTAGCCGTAGTATCTTTACCACTTCTAGCACCATCACCATCACCATTACCCTCCGCATCATCATTAGACTTACTACCCCTACTAAGCTCGTCGGATCCCTCATCTTCACTTCCATCTTCTCCATCCATTAAAGGATCAATATCAGGATCGGGGCTAACAAAGAAATCCTCCGTCACTTCCCCATAAGTCAAAGGCTCGTCCTCCGAAGGAGGCATTTTCAAATAAGGATCATTCTTGGGACCCAAACACCAAAAGTAAGTACCCTCTACCAACCGAGGCCGTAGCAACTTAGCTTGGATCAAACAAGGAATATCCAAAAGATAGTGATCCATCATAGGCACTTCATCATCCCCCACATCTATCTTCAAATGTTTCATTATCAAAGTCACCAAACCCCCACCACCAATCCTAGTTCCCTTCGTAGTACCCAATCGTAAGCAAGATTTCACAAAAAGAGAAACCCAATCGGGAACACCCTCACCCTCCGGAGTCATAGCCCATAAATAACCAAATTGGACACGAGGGAGTTTAGTGGGTTCCCCTTTACAAAGGAATGTATTGGCTATCAAACGGTGAGCAAGCCTAAGACAAGGATGAGGGATTTTTGAGCTTATTTCACCTTGTTTCGCTTTTGTATCCAAACCCGTCAACTCCTTCCACCATTGAGTTTCCGCCTCTTTACCTAAACCCTTATATGTCACCTCACTCATCTCCTTAATACCAAAAGCTTTTCTCAACCCCGCATAAGTTAAAGAATGAGGCTTTCCTTTCAAACGGAAGGTGATTTTAGGAGTTTTATTGGACTCTCCCGACAATGTCAAGGTGGATAAGAACTCTAAAGTGTATCTCCTATAAGTGTGGGCTCCCTTAGTCATGAAATTCTCCAAACCAACACATTTCAACAAAGACTTCACTACATCAAGCATTCCCAATTTCTCTAATGTGGCATGACAAAGGAATCGGGTTTCCGTCATATGACGGTCATGTAAATCATCCCAAATATGGCCTTGTGTTAGTGTTAAAGTAGCGGGTTTGGGAATGGGTATTCGTCTAGGAATAATGGTGGTTGTTTTCGAAGTGGTGTGGGTAATTTTTTGTGTTTTGGTGGGTGGTTGTGAGGTAGAAACGGTGGTGGTGCCGCGTTTATTGGTTCTCATCCCGACAATGACAACAATGCACAACAAAGAACAATTCCAATTGCTCAAGAATAACAACAAAGCTCACTTACAACTCCAAATCTCCCTCAACAAAGAACAATTTCAATTAATTCAATCACAAGACCAATAAATCACCAACAAAAACTCAAGAAACAATGAGAATTCCTTTAAATTAAAGCTAGAATGAAAATTCAAGCATAAAATTAAAAGGAAGAGACAAAGTATGAAATTGTTACCTAAAAGATGAGAAATTTGTTCTTCTATATGAGTAATGATAATGTAATTTTCTTATTGCTGAAAATTGACCCAAAAATCGAACCTTGCAACATCCAAAATTCGAAATTTCCGAAACCCCAATGGTAGGGTATCAAATTTCCGAAAATTACACTAGTAGAAAGAATTCAATGAAAATTGTTGTTTGAGAAGGGAAGCAAAGATGTGAACTAAGTAAGAATGAATTGAGCGTGTGGGAATGGTTCTACGGTTGCAAATAAGAGCCTCGAACGAATTTCCAGTTGACAGAATTTGGGGCTGATTTTTTTAAGTATCTGGGAACCGAATGAAGGAGAGGGAAGCTAGGGTATTCGTACCTGAAGTTGGCCGCGTGGGGCGGCAGAACGGCCGCGTGGGGCGGCTGAAAAAACAGGGAGGAGAGCCGCGTGGTGGCTGCAGTCCGCGGCTGTTCAAGGCAATTCCATGTTTTGATTTTTTTTTTCTTTTTCTCTTTACCTACAAAACATAAACATAAGTAAATTAGATTAAAGGAAACTAATCTAATAACAAGCAAATAGAACTACATAAAATAAATAAAATAAAATAAAAGCAAATCGGGTTGCCTCCCGTAAAGCGCCTTAGTTAATGTCGTGGCTCGACATGGGAATGAGAAGCTTAATCTTCATATATTGGGTCGATAAGATTAACTTCCTCGACCGCTTCATTTTGAAATCCGTCATAATACGGTTTGAGACGGTGTCCATTCACTTTGAAAATCTTCTCCGTAGACGGACTACGAATCTCCACCGCTCCATGAGGAAATACTTGAGTGACAATAAATGGGCCAACCCATCTTGACCGTAGCTTACCTGGAAATAAGCGAAGACGGGAGATGTAAAGCAAAACCTTTTGACCAACGAAAAAAGTCTTCCTAGAAAGCATCTTATCATGCCACGCCTTTGTTCGCTCTTTGAAAATTGCCGCATTTTCATACGACTCATTTCTAATCTCCTCTAACTCTTGCAATTGCAACTTCCGGTGCACACCCGACTCATCCATTCTCATGTTTAAAGTTTTTACCGCCCAAAAAGCCTTGTGCTCAAGCTCGACCGGAAGATGACAAGACTTACCAAAAACCAACCGGTATGGTGACATACCAATCGGAGTTTTATAGGTCGTTCTATACGCCCATAATGCATCATCCAACCTCAAGCTCCAATCTTTCCGATTCGGATTCACCGTCTTTTCCAAGATTGACTTCACCTCTCTATTGGACACTTCGGCTTGGCCATTTGTTTGAGGATGGTAAGCGGTAGATACCTTGTGAGTGACGCAATATTTCTTTAAAAGTGCTTCTACCGTCCTATTGCAAAAATGTGTTCCTCTATCGCTTATCATTGCTCGTGGAATTCCGAACCTAGAAAAGATGTTAGACTTGAGAAAATCTGCAACAACTTTAGCATCATTAGTCCTAGTGGGTTTGGCTTCCACCCACTTCGATACATAATCAACGGCAAGAAGTACATATAAGAAACCATGAGACATGGGAAATGGACCTATAAAATCTATACCCCACACATCAAAAATTTCACAATAAAGCATAGGGGTTTGAGGCATCTCGTTACGACGAGAAATGTTACCACTCCGTTGACAATTGTCACAAGTTTTGACAAAACCATGGGCATCCCGAAACAAGCTCGGCCAATAGAAGCCACAATCAAGCACTTTCTTTGCGGTTCTCCTAGCTCCAAAGTGTCCCCCACAAGCATAGGAATGACAAAAAGTTAGAATAGAGCTCATCTCATTTTCCGGAACACATCTCCTCACCACTTGATCCGAGCAATGCTTCCACTTGATCCCCGGCAACGGCGCCAAAATTTGGCTAGACTTGTCGCGAGTCTACAAATTAGTATTTTTAACTACTACAAACGCAAACTAATAGTAAGTGTAAGTAGAGGTCGATCCCACAAGGAAGGTGTTTTGTTTATTAAATTTGTGTAAAAGCAAGTAACTAAAGGGGGGTTTTGATATGTTGATATTCTATGTCTACTAAAACAAGAATGAAATGAAATATCAAGACAATATAATAATTGAAAATGTGTAACAAATATGAGAATGATTCTTGGACCAAGTAATTTCCACCAACAAGTTATGAATTCATTATTGACTCTTCTTTTCTATTTCAATATTGAGTACTTTGCTATGAAGTTGTTGACTTCTAATTCCACTTATGAATGATTATTAGTTACAAGCGTAAACAAATATTCCTTACAATATCGTCAATTTAGTCAAGCGCTCAATTGTATCGAGATTGTAGATTAAAGCGATGGAATTTAGCAAAGATAAACGAATGAAGAAAACAAGCGTTGCTTCACTTTGGTTCATACAAATTTAGTCTTTTATAACTCAACGATGATGAAAGCATACGAATTGATGAATTATAATTGCTACAATGAAATAGATAAACAAACAAAAGATTCATTCATCTAATCTAGCAATGGTTAATTAACTAATGACAACTAGTTGATCATTCTAGGTGCATAATTAACAAACCAACAATAATGCAAACTAAATTTGATACTCTAAAAATGAAATAGAATTAGAATAAGAGTCTTACAATTCAAACTAACTTGGCTTCAAGAACTTGTTCCAAGATGTAGAACTTAGCCTTCCATACAAAATAACTAAAACAAACTAGAAATTTAAAGTATTTTCTATGTATTATGATGATTAAAAGATGGAAGAAGATATGTCTAAAGTGATCAACAATCCCTCCTTTTATAGGTCTTCAAAGAGCATCTTCATAAATCCTAATAAAACCTCATAAAGTATGGGCATAATGGCTGAATTAAAGAGGAATTAGAAGAGTCGTCGGAATCCAATGCTCAGCCTCTCCACGCAGCTAGCCTCTCCTCGCAGCTAGCTAGTAGCCGCGCCACGCAGCTAGCCGCTCCTCGCAGCCTGCTTTTCTTCTTTTTTACGCATTTTGACTCATTGTTTTGGGCTTTGACTTGCTTCAGAATCAACACTCTCATGACATCCTTAGCCCAATACTAACCTCTAAAGAAGCCCTTCTCCACTCATAGCAAGAAATCAATCCAATTACCCCATTAAAACACACAAGTCCATTACCAAACCAACACTCAAGACATAAGCACTAAAATCCCCAAATATACTTCTTAACCCATCATTTAATCATCAAAATAACTTTATTAACCCCTACTAAACTAGACTAATCAACGACTCAAAAGTCAAGAAAAGTCAAAGACGACTCAAAAGTCAAGAAAAGTCAAAGACGACTCAAAAGTCAAGAAAAGTCAAAGACGACTCAAAAGTCAAGAAAAGTCAAAGACGCCTTAAAACGGGTTTCTCATGGAATCTTGCGGAAATTCTAAATACGAACTCGGAAATTCTAAATTCGACTCGAAACATAAAAAGCTAATTTAAAACTCAAATTCGCTGAAAAGATTTCGTAAAATATTTCTACTAGAAAAATAGGGTACATTTCCGGGTGTTACAAGGTTGCTGTTTAGCACTTCAGACCATCCCCAAACTGATGGACATACAGAAGTCACTAACAGAACCTTGGGGAAGATCTTGAGGAGCATTGTTTCTAAGTCCTTAGAAAGAATGGCACCTCAGGCTAGCACAAGCTGAGTTTGCCTTTAACAGAGCTCCCTCCACCAGCACAGGTAAGAGTCCTTTTGAAACAGTTTATGGTACTAACCCTCTCATGCCCACAGACCTGGCTCCAGTCAGAGGAAACAAAGCAAACTATGATGCCAAGAGAAGAGTTGAGCAGATGATACAGATCCATGAGCAGGCTAAGAAGCAGATTGAAAAAACCAATGAGTTGTACAAGGCAAGAGCCAAGGGACCTAAGAAGGCTAAGGAGTTCAAAGCACGAGACCTTGTCTGGCTGCACTTAAGGAAGGAAAGGTTTCCAGACAAAAGGAAAAACAAGCTCATGCCAAGGGCTGATGGACCATTTGAAATATTGGAGAAGCTGGGTTCTAATGCCTACAAGGTGGATCTACCAGGCAGCTATGGTGTCCATGGTACCTTCAATATTGGAGACCTGAGCCCTTACCATGGAGAATCTAATGATGATGGTGATGAATATTTGAGGGAAAATCCTCTTCAAGAAAGGGAGGTTGCAACGGGAGTTCAAGATCAGAGCAAGCAAGGAATACAGGATCAAAGCAAGCAAGGTAACAATAGTTCAATCAACCTCACAACAAGCTATGACAGTGCAACAGGAGTTCAATGCCTGTTTCAGAACTAAGCCATGATCAAGCCAAACTCAAGCCACAGTCCAAAATCACCCTCAACCTACCCAAGAAGCTATGTCAATGTTTTGTATAGCCCAAGTCACAGTCACACCAGCCAGAGCAAGAGCCAGACAGACAACAACCAACCCATCAGCCTTAAGAAATCCAATCAGTAGCAGTTGCTTTGGACAGGGTCCAAGGGTGACTTCCAAGCATAGAAAATTCAAGCTAAGGGGCAAGCTTGGTCCTAGGGGGTCTACTAACTTTTTGTCCAGGAAACCTTCCTCAAAAAACGCCAGGAACACACTGCAAATCAAGAACCAAGTCAGCTAACCCACTTTGTAGTCTTTTGAGAAGTAGATAAATTGTCACTGTCATTCTTCCTGTTTTGGCCAAGCTAACTTCACAAACCGTGGCTGAACCCTTTTGGAAGCCTTACCACTTCAGTTCAGGACCAGTAAAGCATAGAATAAAGTCCAATATTAGCCAGAAAAAGCAGCCAACAAGCAGCCAGAAGCAGCAAAGGATGATTGTCTCATTATGCATTTTATATCGGTTGTATTTATGAATTTCTGTAAAAGTACTTTATGTTTCTATTTTCTTTTAAAGACGAGGATGGCCCTAGATGTAATGGACGAGTAGGATCTATCCTCATTGCCTATATAAGGCTTATTTCCAATGAATGAAAGGCAGATTTGGAGTAAACACAAAACTGAAACCCCTGTTTCTGTTCAAACTCTTTGCTGTGTGCTAGAGAATTGTCCTTTGCTTTGTGCTAGGACTTGAGGACACAATCCTTTGCTGAGTGCTGGAATTGGTCTCTCAACCCTTAGTCCATTGGCTTTGTGCTTTGACTAAGTCCTATCTGTTCTCAGTTCTTTAGCATTTCAGTCTCAAAACAGAAATAGATTAGTTGTTGAGTCCTTAAGTCTTTTAGTTGCAAATTGTTATGTTTTCTGAATAGTTTCATTGCACTTAGTTTTAGTCTTAGATTATAATTTTAATTGTTAGGCTAAATCCTTGTCTATTCCGTCAATTCTGGGCCCATAATCGGGTTCTACTCGTAAATTCAACTTGGTTGAGTCTCACATCTAGTGTTGGGCATTTAAATTTCTCCACTCATTAAAATTAAACCCAACATCTCTATTTTTCCACTCACTTTTCAGAACACAAACCCAACTTCACCTCTCTCAACAAAATCCTAACCCACCATTGTTGAACCCCAAGCTCTCAAACTCTAAACCTCACATAACTCCTTCATTCCTTAGTCTTTTCCCTTGATTTTTACTTCTTTCTTCCTCTTTTCTTATCCTCTTTCTTTTAAGGTAAGAAATATCCAAGTTTGTGCATCTTTGAAATTCCATCTTTTTCTTAATAACTTCAATTCAACTCAAGTTTGTATTTTTTTATGTAGGAGGAGACTTTCAAGTCCCGGAAAAAGATTATTTCTTGATTGAAGAAGAAGAAGAAGAAGAGTAAAGAGTTATCAACGTAACGTAGACGGGTTACTCGATGTCACATCTTATGGGTTTATCTATTTAGGATAGATTTTCACATGAGATATGACTTAATTATATTATACTAGCATGATTATGTGTTTACTACTCATTTATATGTTTGATTTCATCTCATATGTTTAACTTGTGCAAGTTCATGTTAGTGTTGTTGAATTTCCTCTCATATGCTCAAACTAGTGGAATTTGGTGTTGGTAATGTGGAACTTGCCTTCTTATTGTCTAATCTTATGTTTAGTATCATAAATAATAATTTCATAATGCTTTAATGATTGTATGTAATGATTTGACACACATATGCTGCATTTAATGTAGGTGATCAAATGATAATTAATGTTGGTAAAATGTTTGGGTGAAAGTAGAAATTGAGTTTGGTGTTGTTTGAGGTGATTTTGAGGCTTGTGTGCCCCAGTCAGGTGGCCGGCCGCCGCCTCCCAACCGGTTGGGAGTTCCCTGATTAAAAATTGTTAAGTTTTGGTGATTTTGGAGTAATGCGTGTGAAAGTCCTAGACCTCCAATTAGACTCCTCTAATTAGTTTATTAAATTACATTAACTAAATGATTTAGGATCTAGTTATGATGCATGCAAATATAAAAGCATAAAAGAAAAGATAAGACGAAAACATCCTTACATTGGAAATTTTCGATTCAATATGGGCACAATAAGAACTCCTTCTTATTGTTCTTGAGCATGGAATTAGGGGATGATCCTCCATAAAACAACCTCCAAAGTAGAAGGTCTCCTTCTTGTTGCACCCAAGAATCCACCCAAATAATCTAAACTTATTATTAACTAGATAATAAGTGAAGACAATAATACTACTAATATTAGTATATTACTACTCTAGTAATATGTAGATAATATTAGTTTGCATGTGAGTTTTGAGAGATGTTGAGTTTAGAAAGAGAAGTAAGAATAAGCATAATGAATTGAAGTAGTGCAAAATTGAACAACTCTTGTTCAATATATAGGCCTTATGGCCGGTCACTACATGCCTTATAAGGCTCTTATTTTTCTTATTTTATTCACATGCAAATGACTTGAGTGTTGGTAGTAATTGTAATGATAATGGTGTCATAACATAAGGTGGAGTGTTGGATTAGATGAGAACAATCATCATTGATCTCCACTAACAAATAATCCGGCCCCAACTAGTGTTATGTGGTCCATTTTGATTTTTGATATTTGTCCCACAAATACTTATAATAAGAGTTGTTAGGATCGGGATTCTACTTTGGATCAATGGGGTAGGTAGGATCGAATCGATAAAATTAGATCGTAGGATCGTAAGATTCTATGAATTAACTAAATATAGTTTTTTATTTGGTAAATACATAAAGTTGAAGATCGAAATACATTATTATTAATATTTATCCATAAATTATCGATGATTATTAGTTTTAGTGTCATTTTATGAACATGTTTGTACAACTTACAAAAAATTCGGATTTTACAATGTCATTATATAAAATATATATTTATTCTTTTTCTTATAGAATCGTAAAATCGTAGGATCATATTATGATCCTACATCTAAAATTTTTCCCAAAAATAGGATCGTAAGATTCTACAACCACAATAGAATCGTAAGATCTGGAATCGGTCAAACGTTTTTGGATCGTAATATCGTATAACCGTAGGATCGAATCGGGATTCTGACACCAATGCTTATAATCACATGTTTAATTATCTTGTATAATTAAGTGTTTATTTGATCATATAACAATTATATGACTCAAATTAATAAACAATATACACTCAACTTTTAAGTGATATTTAACCATTATATCAATATATAATGGGTCCTACAATGACCAGTTAATTTATTTTACAACTCGTTGTAAATATAATTAATTAATTACCTCTATCTCAAAATATATGCATTTCCTCAACTAATTTAATGAAGTAACGATTAATCACTAAATTAAATCTTATTTAATCGTATTAAAATAAGACGTAAAATTTATTCAGTCAGTTATCGTATAATTGACTAATAAACTTAAGTGGAATGAGTTCCTAACTCAATTTCCAATAAATAACTCTCGTAACTAAACGTACATATCAAGTATATGTAATGCCCTAATTAAACTGTATCGTATACAAATAATTAGTATTCTATTTGGGTCTCATCCTATAGGTGTGACCTAAAGGGATCAGTTGATCACCGCCGTCATACAACAATAACGTCAAACTCTAGTCAGCCGAGCGTTACCGATTTACGTTAATCAACTAACGTGGAGTATCAAAATATACTAATCATGCCACGTATATTCCAAATGAGATTTATTATATAAATGCACTATTGTGGAAGACACTTACTCCAACAATCTCTCACTTGTCCGATACAAGTTGTGCATGTAGCAACACTATTGCGGAGGACTCCTACTGCAACAATATCTCCCACTTGTCTCGACAAGTTGTGTGTTACCGATTCTCTTGTGTCTTTTGTGCCACATCCTCCCACTCCTTGCAAGGTGTCTTACAGGTCGTACTTGCTATTGAAAATTATAAATAGAGTGGTTTTCTCGATCTGGGAGAGTAACTGTCTGACCGGAAAAATCTTCCAGAGATCTCTTCCGAGCGTGGCCACGCATTTCCAGTTACTATTCCTCGAGTGGCCCGAAGATGTTAATACCCAACGTGGGTGGACAATTCCTGTTGACCCATCTTACACTATATGATGCAGATCACCATGACCCAGAAGATGTCCATCGGCCTCCTTTCACGGCACGACCTAGGACAAAACCCAAAGTCAATCGGAAACTACACCGACTCAGGTAAATGGTCGCCAGTCTAAAGAATCGACTCATAGGAATAAAATAGAAATCCCCGCCACGACCAGGCTTCAACAATTTTGATAAGGGACTCTATTATGGTCACTCCCCGACAGAGTGTCTCAACAGTCTGTCTATGTAAACGACCAGTCATCTCCATGACCCCATGGTGCTGAACCAACCATCGATCGACTTACAATCTAGTCACTTCGAGACGTCACCTCAAATGAATGACTAGGGACAAAACACTAAGTTCATCATGTTCACTTGAATTGGGTTCAACCTTTCTTTCAACCAATTCGGATAAACAAAGTATTAAAATTTAGTCGAACTAAATAAAGGAGTTTTAATGAAACTCTAACAATGAATGCGATTATCTAATATTTGGAAAAATTGATACGCTATCAATAATTTCATATATCATAATCTCTAGCAATTCAGGTACATATTTCAATCCCCATTGAAATGACATGACTAACATGTCCAGCCTGCAAAAGCATAGCTAATGGATTAGCAATACTTGCATCTTTCCCATCTTTTGGATTGTTATTTCTCTTTGTCTACGTAATCTCATATTACATGAAACATTCTGAGTACGTGTCTAGGTTTGAATCAATTATCATGCGTTCTACTTCCTTGAACTAGTCAAAGATCTTATCAATAAAAGAATTTTGACTCAACGCTAATATCCTTTTAGATTTACCTCCACAAATCCAGATATCTAAAAGATGTATTCTACTTCTCCAAAATCTTCCATCATTTAAAATGATCAATATGTCTCCACATATAAGACTGATGAAAACCATATTACTCCCACTAAACTTCATGTATAAACATAATTCCTCGAGATATCGAGAAATATTTTATGACATGATTGACACACTAATTCCAACTCTTTAGTACTTACTTAAGACGTCATCTTAAGCTTGCAAATTAACTTAGGATAATTAGGATCTACGAACCCACATGTGGATATAAAATATTCTACCTCTTCTAGAATCATATTCAAGAAGGTGGTTCTTGAGATCCAATTGTCATCATACTAGTATGAAATGTTGTAATCGCTAAGTATATTCAAATGGATCGAAGAATTAAGGTTGGTGCAAAACACTTTGCCTACCAATTTATCTTTGAAAACATTTTAATGTTCACCCATGCAAATTTCGATCTTAAAAATCAATTTACATTGAAGAGGTCGTACTTCTTCAAGTAAAATTTACCAGGTCACATACCTGACCATCATGCTGTGGGAATTATCGGTATACTTCCCTTTAAAATTTCGGATTATAATGAAATTATAACTATATGAATTTCTAGTCATAAATGAAATTGCATAATAAAACAAGAGATTAAGAAATAACCTTCGGTCCTAGTAAAAGGCCTAAGAACAAATACCAAAGTAGGTATTCTCCTAATCGTTACACCCAAGATGGTTCAAGAAATGCCTTCGTCGTGCTAGAACGAATACCCAAAAATTACTTTTTTTGTGTGTGTATAATGATGATGAATATGAAGGTGAATGAGAGAGATCAAAATCAGAATTTTCTTTCTCTCTTTTTCTTTGTGTGTGCCGTGAGATTAGAGTAGTGATTAGGGTTTTTTTTTCTTTTCTTTTTTTTCTTCTTGTAGCCGTGACATCCAAGAGCCAAAGAAAAAAAACCTAGTTTCCTTATTTCACTTAACCTCTATTAGGCAGTTAGCATATCATTTAATATGTACATAATATAATATGCATTCTAATTATTACTAGTAATGGACCGTTACATAAATCGAGTAATGCCGGACCAATACACTATAATAATATCGTGTAATACATATCCGCCAACTTAAATATAACAGTTTATATTTAGTTTAGACCAACATTATATACATTGATTAAATATAACATTTTATATTCAATTACCAGCTAACATTATTTAATCGTTATTAAATAATCGTATCATCATCACATTTGACTAACCTTTTAGTCAAATACATCGACTAACCTTTTAGTCATTAAATAAGGCATCAATATGATTATTTTCTCAAATAATCACATCTCTCAAACACATCCTTAAGGTGTGACTTTTAGGGATCAGTTGATCACCGCCATCTGTATGACACTAACGGTCAAACT
>JAIUZE010048365.1:0-21263 GCA_022085475.1 Heliosperma pusillum
CGACTTTGGCATGAGTCACACGCCCATGTCATCGTTTTCCACTCACTTGAGATATTTTAATTCTTTCGATTAAACTAATACGAATATCTTAGATATTTGTTACTTTATCGATCCGTTAACGGAAATTACGCAAATCGTTTACAAAACAGACCCGTCTAGCACAAAACCACACGGCACTCTTTCTCCTCTCTTAGGCTTGATATTTTCATTACTTTTGATTACAATATCATAATATCTAGATATTTAGTTTAATTAACTTAATATCGAATTATATTTAATCGATTACCGTAATATAATTATTAAACGCTAGTCAATTCCGTAACAACAATTTCAAAACTCGACTCCCTAATCCTTCTATATGTACACGGCTCACCCAACCCTCTTTACTCACTAACAACTTTTCATTTTACAATAAATCAAATTAAGATCTAATTATCACTTTCTTTCATCGTTCTTGAGCGTTCTTCGTGTTCTTCATCCGTTCTTCGTCGTTCTTGAGCAAAATCATCATAAAACCTTCATTTATAATAAATCAATCCGTCCTAACTTATATTTCTATAATCCCTCTCGCTCTCCATCTAAGTACGGTTTATTTCATTCCTCAAAATCGTGTTCAACATTTAATTATGGAAATTACGTTTAAGTTCTAATAATGTTTTTCTTGTCATTTCTTATAGGGGAAGATTTTGTAGACGAGTTTGGAGACTCGTATATTTTGGGTGAAGATTAGTAGGAGGGTTTCTTATTTTATATTTCTTATTTTGGTGCTAATTGATCTTGCTAGCTAAGGTAACAATTCCGATTTACTCGACGAAATAATGTCACATAGCCTTTAGCTTTTGGTTTCTTTAGTTTTTGGTTCATCTTTGTTTTTGGTTCATGTTATTATGGTTTATGGATTTTTAGTAGTAATATGATAAGTAGTTATTTTTATCATGTTGTATGAATTTATGACAAGTTTAGTGTTCTTGACATTTTTTTTTATGATTTGTTATAATCATGATTTTTGTATGGATGATTGTTAAAATGGTTGTTTGATGATTAAAACATGTTAGAAATTAATTTGGTGTTTGATGTGGTTGAACCGTGGAGGAGGGCTGAAAACCGGACCCAACCCAGGCCGGTTCAGGCCGGTTCAGGCCCGGTCCAGGCCGGTCTGGGTTGGTCAAGGGTGGGTCCGGGTTTTGGTCTTTGGGTTGTGTCGATGTTTGATTGTTGGGTTGTTGTTTTGACGGGTTTTAATTATGTTAAGCATGCGGGAAATAATTAAGAAACGGTTTTTGTAAAAATTGGAAAATCTGCCAAAACAGCCCAAACAGGTCCGTGGGCCCATTCAGGCCCATGTTGGGTTCGGCCCAAAAGTCAGCCCGTGGGTCCCACTTTGGGACTTGTGACGGTTTTTGAGTTATCGTCATTTTATCGTGTTTTGTAATATTTAACAAGTGGGAAATTTTTAATAAGTAAATTATTTACTTAAAAGTATTTTTCATAAAATTATTATTTCTCACATGTTAGAAATTATAATACGAGATCGTAGTTTATTTTGATATCCTTTAAGTCAAGCGGGGGGGTACGTAAGATTTAATAATTCACATGTTAGAAGTTTTTAATAAATAACATGTAATGAATATGTTGATTTTATGTTCAAGTCTATGTGGAAAAGACTCTGTTTCTAGCCGGTTTGATCCAACGGGTTTGGTCAAACTAAGATCTAGTCAGCCCCGATTTGACTGAAGACCCGTCGCGGGACTCGGGTCGGGGATTTGTCTTCAAGTAAGGTTGTCTTTAATTATGAATTAGCCTTAGTAGATATGAGGCGATATGATATTTGATTATTATTTATCTGCAATTAGTCACATGATAGGATGTTTTTCCCGTGACTGTTTGATTATATGGTTGGTGGCGTGTTGACTAAGTACCCATAGAGAATTATGAGTATATGGCGTCTTGACCATTCTAATTCTAAATGAGTATCTTGGACCATGACATTGATAGGCCCGTACTATCTTTAACGAGTATATAGTTCACTGCTTGATAGCTTTTGTGTCACGGCCTGGGGGGCTTATCTCCAAGTCGGGGCATGGCATCCTAAGAGTTCCGCTTTGGGAAGGGCGCCAGCTTAAGTACTAGCCATCTCTGCTTAGGGGGTCGCCTAGCAGAGTTTCTCATGTACGGTTATGTAATGAGACAGGGAATGGGTTAGCTGTTGTCGCTAGGTCTGATCAGTCTAGGGCTAGGATGTTTTCCTACCTTGTGGTATAGACTCGAGTTACAGATGACTATTGGCCGTACTAGGAACTTATGCCTGTTTATAGAAGTATTTGTCTTTCATGTTTGTATGATTCTATGAGTTTTAGAAGGTGAGATGCAAGCCGGCTAAGATTGATAGAGTTTTGATTACCGATTGTTAACTGATTCACATGATTACGTGTTGATTAGGGTTTGAGTGTATCATGGCCACGTTACAGGGTAACCTCTGAGCTAGCATACCAGCTTCCCTACCACTTGTTATATTTTATTATTGGTTTCACATGATAGATTTCATATGATAGGTTATATGTTAGTTAATTGTTTCATAACATGGAAAGCATATCATATATGTTTAAGTTTTGTATTTTCCATATACATTGCTTTTATGCTATTCATGTTTCATTAAACTCGACATTTCGTGGCTGGGAGAACTCGGATTTACTCCCCACTGACTGTGGCTTCCGTGTTTATATTTAATGCGGTCGAACAGGTGGTGAATGCATATTTGGGGTACATTGACGAGCTAGCGAGCGAAGTATTTACCTTGGACCTATATTCGGTTCTTATATTGTATATTATTATATACTCTTTTCATTCCGTATTTATACGGGAGATATGTCTCCCGTCTTGTATATTTCTTTGGTAGAATATTATTTCCGTTTTGTAATGACCTTGTTATTTATGACACCTTCGTTATGTATTATTATCTTTTATGTATTTAAATTTTTTTTTTTCTTTCCGCAAATTTGAGGGTGTCACAGTTGGTATCAGAGCTATTTTGCTCCCGACGCACGTTTTGTACCCTTGTAAAATACTTTGACGCGTTAATAAAATAATATTGACGGGGTGTGTGAGATAGAAGGGGTAAGATGGGTAGATTAGGATTTATTGGTAGTCTCTTGGTGCTTGCTAAATGATAATTACTATCTGTGTTTTATTTGCAAGATGCCTCCGAGAATTGACAACAACGATCTTAGAGCAGCTCTTACCGTTATTATCCAAAACCAGCAAAAATCAGCAAGCAAATCAATTTCTCCTAATCCATTCCGACCGTGAGAGACACGGAAGTTGTTCATGGGTTGCTTCTCAACTATCTAGGAGCCAAGCCAAAACCTACGGTGGTGAGGTAGATCCCGTTCAGCTTTCTGGGTGGTTACGTGAAATGGAGAAGAGTTTTTCTCTTTAGGATGTCCTTGAAGAGGATAAAGTTCGTCTTGCTTCCCACTTTTTAGTGAAGGAAGCAGATCAGTGGTGGACTCTTTCTGGTCCTACTGCCAAGCTGGAACCTAATTTTGGTTGGACCCGTTTCCGTGAACTTTTGGAAGCGAGGTTCTACCCGGATGAGTTGAAGCAGCAAAAGCTGAAGGAGTTTATGGATTTTAAACAGGGGGTTCTTTCGGTTCAAGAGTTCACAACCAAGTTTAATGAGTTGGCTCATTATGCCACTCGTCTTATTTCGAGGGAGGAAGACAAAGCCTTCTTTTACCTAGGGAAGCTTTCTCCCCAGGTAAAGGGAAAGATTAGTAGGGGTTCTACGTCTTTTGTCTCGATTTACAATGATGCTTTATGGGCGGAGAGTTCTATTCGGGAGATTGCCGAAGAGGCCCGTACTTCGTTTGTAGCTCCTAATGCCTTTGGCAAGAGACCTCTATAGCCTACTTCCCGACCTTCCTTTTCTCCTTCTTTTCCAAACAAGAGGAGGAACTTTCAGAGTGGACAGGCAAATCCGACAAACCGTCCATTTGTCCCGAGCAACAACAACGATCCTAAGGGTCGTACCTGTTGTGCGTGCAAGATGCCTATGCATCCAGGTGTTGGCTGTTTCAACAAGCCAATTGTATGCTTTACTTGTCTGAAACCGGGACACAAGTCATTTGTATGTCCTGATAGGAAGATGATCGCTTCTACACCAGCTACATCTGGGAGACCGAAGGGTCGAATTTTCGTCATGAGCCGCGCTGAGGCCGATGCTCAACCAGACCTGGTGACTGGTATGTTTCAATTTATGAAATCCGTGTTTAATTTTATTAGATACGGGAGTTTCTTTGTCTCTTCCTCAACCTCGTTTTCTTTTTCGCCTTTGCCTTTTTCACCTTATCGTAGTCTTTAAGAGACGCTTCCTAATGTTCCTTGTATCCAGTTCTTTTATCCCTACTCTCTTGAGAAGTAGTTTTTCTTATTAGCTAACGTAAGGGTTACTAGGTGTATTTTGAGGAAGTTTTGAATATGGTACCTAACCATCCTATTAGGCTAGTTTCATGTTTAGATGATTATAAGGATTTGAGGATAAACTTAGGATGAGACTCTCCTAGTGGTTTTAGACTATGAAAGTTTAATGTTGCAATACCGTTTGGAGGATCGAAATAATCATAATGATAGGGGGTAGTTGTGGTTAAGAATTTTAGTGATTCTTTAAGTGTTACTTGGGAAATTGAGGTCTTTAAATGTTGGACCCTAACTGGAATAATTACCTTGTGGAATTTTGGATTTGGATGACCAAACTTGAGGAATATTGTTATAAGCAAAAACCGATGTATTGAGAGTTTGGAAGAGATAAATAAATTGATTTACGGTCGCATTGCCCTATGTTTGGCAAAAGATAAGTGAAATGAGATTTGTGTGACTAATCTCTTTGAGGTTTTGTGATTCAACTTTTGAGGATGAGAAGGTTCATTATTAATAATTTAGGGTAAGGAATTTTGGAATAAATTGGATCAAAGGATTTCATAGTAATCCTCTTTTACCTTGTGGTTGTTAGCGGTCTTGTTTCCCTATTATAAATATTTTGATGGTGGTTTCCAATAAGAGTTTTAATGGAGCTAAGAAGATTAGAGTTCGTAATGAATTTAAATAATTGGGAGTTGTTACTCGATGTGTCATGCTTATGAAATAATTTGGTAGGAATCTGATGATTGAAAATGTTGAGGATTATTGCACTCTATTGAGGACTAGTTTACTTGTACAGTTAGTGTGGTCGAGTTGCGATCGACATTTGAATTGTCATAGATGGAAGATAGTTTTGTGATTTATTACTTCTTTCTTCTTTCTTTCTATTCGAATTATTCTTTCGAATATTCCGTTCCTTCTATCGATTATCATTTCTCTTAGATAGATTACTATAAGCTTTAGTTAGAAATTTTAGGCATAGATAATAGAGTAATTACCTTTACTACGAAATTTTTGAACTAAAAGCTTTTGGAAATGTTTTATGATTTCAAGTATTTTACCGTCAAGGAGTGTTGAGACTTGTCATTGGAGACGTTCGATAACTAGTTTTCCCATTAATTGATGCGAAAATGTATCTTTTAAAGTCTTTGACTTGGACGATGAGATTCTTGACTGCAGACGAGAATCTTCCGCCCCATTGATAAGACCCTATATTTTTATTACAAGAATATTTTTAACCGTTTTGAAATAGACCTACATATATGTTACTTTCCTTCTTCTAAGTTTCGAGGACGAAACTTTTTAAAAGGAGGGGTGATTGTAACAACCCGAAAAGTACCCAATTTTTCTAGTAAAAATATTTACTAACACTTTTCAGCAGACTTAAGTTTTTAAAATAGAAATTATTGTTTCGAGTCGTATTTTGAAATTCCGAGTTCGTATTTGGAATTCTGAGAGATTTCATGAAAATCCCGTTTTTAGTCCTCTTTGACTTTCCTTGACTTTTTAAGTCGTCTTTGACTTTTTCTTGACTTTTTAAAGTCGTCATTGACTTTTCTTGACTTTTAAGTCGTCATAAACTTTTCTTGACTTTTACGTCATCTTTGACTTTTCTCGACTTTTAAGTCGACTTGACTTTCGTTGACTTTTCCCGACTGGCCTTGCAAGTTTGAAGACCGAAATTTTATTAAAAAAATAATATTTTTGATTTATTTTTATTTAGATTTATTATGATTTATCATAATTTAATATAATTATTTTGAATTTATTTGGAATTTAAAGAATAACTTTTACGGTTTTAACCGAACGTCATTTAACTATTCCCGACTCATCGTAAATCCCGAAACAAAATCAAAACTCGACTTTGGCATGAGTCACACGCGCGTGTCATCGTTTTCCACTCACAATTAGAGATTTTAATTATTTTGATTAAACTAATCAAAATATCTAGATATTTAATTACTTTATCGATCCGTCAACAAAGATTACGCAAATCGCTCAAAAACAGACCGATTCCTCACCATACCACACGGCTCACTTAGTCCTCTAATAGGGACCCATGATATTTTCATTACTTTTCATTAATATATCATAATACTCATCTTATTTTCAACTTTACGATCAGTTACCTAAAACTACGCAAAACGCTCGAAATCGGACACCGACAAGCTCACCATACACTGCGCCCTTACCCACTCTAAGCCTTGATATTTTCATTAATTTTCATTACAATATCATAATATCTTGATATTTAGTGTAATTAACTTTATCGTTAATTATATTTAATCGGTTACCGTAAAATAATTATTAAACGCGAGTCAATTACGTAACAACAATTTCAAAACCCGGCATCTTTATTTGTCTATATTTACACGGCTCAACCAACCCACATTAATCACCAACAACTTTTCATTTTACAACAAATCAAATAAAGATCAAAATATCAATTTCTTTAATCGTTCTTCGTGTTCTTCGTCGTTCATCATTTGTTCTTCATCGTTCTTGAGCAAAACCTTCATAAAATCTTCGTTTCTTAATTAAATCCATCCTAATTTATATTTCTAGACTCTCCTCTTCGCTCCTCATCTTCACGTACGGTTATATTTCAATTCCGTCAAGATCGTTTTCAACACTTTAATTCTGGAAATTCATATTTTTAGTTCTAATAATGTTTTTCTTGTTATTTCTTATAGGGGAAGATTTTGAAGACGAGTTTGGAGACTCGTATATTTTGGGTGAAGATTAGTAGGAGGGTTTCTTATTATTATACTTCTTATTATTTGGTGCTAATTGTTGTGGCTAGCTAAGGTAACAATTCCGTTTTACTCGACGAATTAATGTCACATAGTCTTTAGTTTTGGTTCATGTTATGGTTTTTATGATTTTAGTTAGTAACATAGCTTTAGCTTTTGTTTCTTGATTTTTGGTTCATCTTTTGGTTTTTATGCATGTTGTTATGATTTATGGATTTTTGGTGTAATATGATAAGTAGTGGTTTTGATCATGTTGATGAATTTGGATGATTTTCCATAAGATATGATTTTTATGATTTTGTATGAAGTTATAATATGTTTAGTGTTCTTAGTAAATTTTGATGATTTTCCATAAGTTATGATTTTTATGATTTTGTATGAATTTATAACAAGTTTAGTGTTCTTAGTAAATTTTGATGATTTTTCATAAGTTATGATTTTTATGATTTTGTATGAATTTATAACAAGTTTAGTGTTCTTAGTAAATTTTGATGATTTTCCATAAGTTATGATTTTTATGATTTTGTATGAATTTATAACAAGTTTAGTGTTCTTAGTAAATTTTGATGATTTTCCATAAGTTATGATTTTTATGATTTTGTATGAATTATAACAAGTTTAGTGTTCTTGATAAATTTTGATGATTTTAATAAGTTATGATTTTGTATGAATGATTGTTAAAATGGTGGTTTGATGATTAAAACATGTTAGAAATTTATGTGGTGTTTGATGTGGTGGAACCGTGGGCATGGTGGCTGAACCGGACCAACCAGACAGGTCCAGGCCGGTTCAGACCGGTCTGGGTTGGTCCATGGTGGGTCCGGGATTTGGTCTTTGGGTTGTGTCGATGTTTGATAGTTTAATTGTTGTTTGGACGGGTTTTAATTTATGTTACAGCATGCCGGAAATATTAAGAAAACGGTTTAGTAAAAGTTGTAAATCTGCCAGTTTAGCCAAAACAGGCCCGTGGGCCCATCCAGGCCCATGTGGGGTCCGGCCCCACTCAGCCCGTGGGTCCCACTTTGGGACTTGTGACGGTTTTTGAGTTATCGTCATTTTTATCGTGTTTTGTAATATTTAGCAAGTGGGAAATATTAATAAGTAAAATATTTACATTAAAAAGGTTTTTCATAAAATTATTATTTCTCACATGTTAGAAATTATAAGACGATGGGTTATTTTTCGTAGTTTTCATTGGTTATCATTTAATCAACTGGTTTTTGGGTATAATAATAATTCACATTTACGAAGGTAGTACTCAAATAACATGTAATGAATATGTTGACTTTTATGTCTTAGTCTATGTGGTAAAGACTCTGTTTCTAGCCGGTTTGATCCAACGGGTTTGGTCAAACGAAGATCTAGTCAGCCCCGATTTGACTGATGACCCGTCGCGGGACTCGGGTCGGGGATTTGTCTTCAAGTGAGATTGTATTTAATTATGAATTAGCCTTAGTAGATATGAGGCGATATGATATTTGATTATTACTTTTATGCAATTAGTCACATGATAGGATGTTTTTCCTGTGACTGTTTTATTATATGGTTGGTGTCGTGTTGACTAAGTACCCATAGAGAATTATGAGTATATGGCGTCTTGACCATACTAATTCTAAATGAGTAGCTTGGACCATGACATTGATAGGCCCGTACTATCTTTAACGAGCATATGGAGTTCACATCTTGATAGCTTTTGTGTCACGGCCTGGGGGGCTTATCTCCAAGTCGGGGCATGGCTGCCTGATCCGTTTTGGGACTGGAGCCAGCTTAAGTACTAGCCATCTCTGCTTAGGGGTCGCCTAGTAGAGTTTCTCATAGACGGTTATGTCATGGGACGGGGAACGGAATAGCTGTTGTCGCTAGGTCCTGAATCATCTAGGGCTAGATGTTTTTCCTACCTTGTGGTATAGCCTCGAGTTACAGAAGTCGACTATTGACTGTTCTAAGAACTTAGGCCTGTTTCTAGAAGTATTGGTCTTTCATGTATGTATGATTCTATGAGTTCTAGAAGGTGAGATGCAAGCCGGCTAGGATTGATAGAGTTTGGATTACCGATTGTTAACTGATTCACATGATTACGTGTTGATTAGGGTTTGGAGTGTATCATGGCCATGTTTCTGAGAGGAACCTCTGAGCTAGCATACCAGCTTCCCTACCTCGAGTTATAGTTTATTATCGGTTTCACATGATAGCTTTCACATGCTAGGTTATTTGTTAGTTATCTGTTTCATAACATGAAAAGCATATCATATATGTTTAAGTTTTGTATTTTCCATATACATGGCTTTTATGTTATTCATGTTTCATTAAACTCGACATTTCGTGGCTGGGAGAACTCGGAGTTACTCCCCACTGACTGTGGCTTCCATGTTTATATTTAATGCGGTCGAACAGGTGGTGATGCATATTTGGGGTACATTGACGAGCTAGCTAGCGAAGTATTTACCTTGGACCTATATTCGGTTCTTAGATTGTATATTATTATATACTCTTTTCATTTCCGTATTTATACGGGAGATATGTCTCCCGTCTTGTATATTTCTTTTGTATAATATTATTTCCGTTTTGTAATGACCCTTTTTTATTTATGACACCTTCGTTATGTATTATTATCTTTTATGTATTTAAATAATTTTTTTTTTCTTTCCGCAAATTTGAGGGTGTCACAGTTGGTATCAGAGCTATTTTGCTCCCGACGCACGTTTGTGTACCCTTGCATAGATAACTTGACCTTAATAAAATAATAAACTTGTGAGATAGAATGGTAGGATGGGTAGATTAGGATTTATGTTGTAGTCTAATTGTTTGTGCTAATTGTTAGGAGTAACTTAATTTGTTTTGTTTCTTATGAAGACGGTTGGACCTCGTGTAGAAGAGATCGTTGTTGATGCCAACCAGGTCCCTCCTCATAAAGAAGACAATTGCCAAGGAGGCTATGCTGGGGTGGCTAGCCAGATTGCTAGGAGCAATATTACGCCTTATGGTGGAATATGTGTTACCTAGAAGGAGTATCCTTTACCGAAGATTTGAAGATTTATAAGCCTAATTGAAGTGAACTCCTTCTTCATCTTTAAATTCTCTCGTCCTTATAGTATTATGCCCTCTTCCTTCCATCTAGGTGCTTCTTTCTCTTCCAACCTATTTACCTCTTGGAAATTACTCTAAATAGTTCCTCCATCTTACCATTGGTATCCTTACCTCCCTCTTGTAACATTTTTATGGATGTCATAACCATCGGTTTGTGGTATATTATACTTAGTCGGAAGAACTTGAATCTTGTGGATATTAGTGTTTTTAGAAAGGAACTTGTGATTTGAGGAAATAGTATAGATCTAATTTCACCCTATGGTGGTGAGAGTGGGTATCCTTGAGGAAAGTGTGGTAAGGTATGTCTAATGATTTTAATGCTTGAAGCTTGTCAGGACTTGTGTGTAAATAGTTCATGATATTCGAAGGTGTAAAGTCGAATGAGTTGGCTATTACTTCTTAACTCATTGGTAATTTAGTCGTTTGGAATTAGGAGTTTAGTATTGGTTTGAAGACCATGCTTATGATATGTCTATTTTGGAGTAAATAAGAAGTTTCGAATATGGTGCCTAACCATCCTATTAAGCTAGTTTCATGTATAGATGATTATAAGGATTTGAGGATAAACTTAGGATGAAACTCTCCTAGTGGTTTTAGACTATGAAAGCTTAATGTTGCAATATCGTTTTGAGAATCGAAATAATCATGATGATAGTTGGTTGTTGTGGTTAAGGATTTTAGTGGTTCTTTAAAGGTTACTTGGAAAAATAGTTGTTTTAAATGTTGGACCCTAATGGGAATAATTACCTTGTGGAATTTTGGATTTGGATGACCAAACTTGAGGAATATTGTTATAAGCAAAAACCGATGTATGGAGAGTTTGATGGAGCTAAATAAATTGATTTACGGTCGCATTGCCCTATAATTGGCAAAAGTTAAGTAAAATGAGATTTGGTAACTAATCTCTTTTGAGGATTTGTGTTTTAACTTTTGAAGATGAGAAAGTTCATTGTTAATAACTTAGGATAATGAATTTTTGAAATAAATTGGATCAAAGGATTTCATAGTAAGCCTCTTTTACTTCATTGGTTGTTAGCGATCTTGTTTCCCTAATTATAAATATTTAGATGGTGGTTTCCAGTAAGAGTTTTAATGGAGCTAAGAAGATTAGAGTTCGTAATGAATCTTTCATGGGTTGTTAGTTATGAGTTTACCGTACCGATGGATCTTAGAAGATTGTAATTGAATCTGAATAATTGAGAGTTATTACTCGATGTGTCATACTTATGAAACATTTTGGAAGGAATCTGATGATGGAAAATGTTGAGGATATATTGCACTCTCTTGAGGGCTAGGTTCTAGTGCAGTTAGTGTTGTTGAGTTACGATAGACATTTGAAGTATCATAGATGGAAGATAGTATGATGATTCATTCCTCTCTTTTCTCTCTTTCTATTCGATTTATTCTTTCGAATATTTCGTTCCTTCTATCAATTATCATCTCGTATAGATAGGTTATTAGAAGCTTTAGTTAGAAATTTTAGGTATAGATAGTAGAGTTATTACCTTTACTATAGAATTTTTGAGACTAAAAGCTTTTGGAAATGTTTGATGATTTCAAGAAGTTTTACCGTCAAGGAGTGTTGCGACTCGTTATTGGAGACGTTCGATAACTAGTTTCTCATTTATTGATGCGAAAAAATGTATCTTTTGAGTCTTTGAATCTTGGGACGTTGATGTTCTTTCAACCGATGGACGCGAACTTCCGTTCCATTGATAAGACCTGTATTTTTTTATACAATAATTTTAAAGTTTTGAAAGAGACCTACATATATGTTACGTTCCTTCTTCTAAGTTTCGAGGACGAAACTTTTTAAAAGGAGGGGTGATTGTAACAACCCGAAAAGTGCCCAATTTTTCTAGTAAAAATATTTACTAACACTTGTCAGTACAACTTAAGTTTTTAAAATAGGAATTTTTGTTCGGAGTCGTATTTTGAAATTCCGCGTTCGTATTTGGAATTTTTGAGAGATTTCATGAAAAGACCGTTTTTAGTCATCTTGACTTTTCTTGACTTTTAAGTCGTCTTTGACTTTTTCTTGACTTTTTAAATCGTCATAAACTTTTCTTGACTTTTAAGCGTCATAAAATTTCTGACTTTTAAGTCATCTTTGATCTGTTCTTGATTTTTAAGTCAACTTGACTTGCGTTGACGTTTTCCGACTCGCCTTTGTAATTTTGAAGACCGAAATTTTATTTAAAAAAATAATATTTTTAAATTTATTTTTATTAAGATTTATTTGGATTTATGAAAATTTAATATAATTATTTTGAATTTATTTGGAATTAAAGAATAACTTTTACGGTTTTAACCCGAACGTCATTTAACTATTCCCGGGTCAACTGAAGTCCCGAAACCCGACTTTGACATGAGTCACACGCCCCATGTCACTTTTTTTCCACTCATATTAGATCTTTTAATTAATATGATTAAACTAATAAAAATATCTAAGATATTTGTAACTTTATCGGTCTGTCAACTTAAACTCCGCAAATCGCGTATAAACAGACCCGATTCCTCTCCATTTCACACGTCTCTTTTTCCCCTCTTAAGCCTTGATATTTTCTTTCTTTTCATTACAATAACATAATATCTTGATATTTAGTTTAATTAACTTAATCTTTAATTATATTTAATCAATTACCGTAATATAATTATAAAATCCGAGTCAGTTCCGTAACAACAATTTTAAAACCCGACTCATTATTTCTTCTATAACTTACAAGGCCTCACACACCCCAATTTACTACTAACAACTTTCATTTTACAATAAATCAAATTAAGATCTAATTCACACTTTCTTTAATCGTTCTTCATCGTTCTTCGTCGTTCTTCGTCGTTATTGAGCAAAATCATCATAAAACCTTCATTTCTTAATTAAATCCGTCCTAACTTATATTTCTAGAATCTCCTCTTCGCTCTCCATCTTCAAGTACGGTTTAATTTCAAATCCGACAAAATCGTTTTCAACATTTAATTATGGAAAATCAAGTTTAAGTTCTAATAATGTTTTTCTTGTCATTTCTTATAGGGGAAGATTTTGAAGACGGGTTTGGTGACTCGTATATATTAGGGGAAGATTAGAAGACGGGTTTCTTAGTTTATACTTCTTATTTTGGTGCTAATTGATTTTTCTAGCTAAGGTAACGATTCCGAGTTACTCGACGATTTAATGTTACATAGCCTTTGTTTCTTTTGTTTTGGTTCATCTTTTGTTTTTGTTCATGTTATTATGATTTATGGATTTTTAGTTAGTAACATGCTAAGTAGTGGTTATTATTATGTTGGATGAATTTATAGCATGTTTGGTATTCTTGACAAATTTGTATGATTTATTCATAACCATGATTTTTGTATGATTAATGGTTAAATTGGTTGTTAAAATGGTTGTGGTTAATTAAAATCATGTTGGAATTAATTGGGATTTGGTGGTTGTTTGAACCGTGGTGTTGGTCGTGTAAACCGGACCCAAACCAGCCGGTTCAAGCCGGTTCAGGCCCGGTCCAGACCGGTCTGGGTTGGTCCATGGTGGGTCCGGGTTTTGGTCTTTGAGTTGTGTCGATGTTTGATTGTTTTGTTGTTGTTGTGACGGGTTTTAAATATGTTAAGCATGCGGGAAATATTAAGAAACGGTTTTTAGTAAAATCGATCAAAAAGCCAAATCAGGCCCAACCAGGCCCGTGGGCCCAGTCCAGGCCCATGAAATGTCACGGCCCAAAATCAGCCCGTGGGTCCCACTTTGGACTTGTGACGGTTTTTGAGTTTAATGTTAATTTGTCGTGTTTTGTAATATTTAGCAAGTGGGAAATTTTAATAGGTAAATTATTTAATTAAAAGTATTTTTCATAAAATTATTATTTCTCACATGTTAGAAATTATAAGACGAGATCGTAGTGTAATTTGATATCCTTTAAGTCAAACGGGTTTTGGTAAGATTTAATAATTCACATGTTAGAAGTTTTAATAAAATAACATGTAATGAATATGATGATTTTATGTTCAAGTCTATGTGATAAAGACTCTGTTTCTAACCGGTTTGACCAAACGGGTTTGGTCAAACTAAGATCTAGTCAGCCCCGTTTTGACTGATGACCCGTCGCGGGACTCGGGTCGGGGATTTGTCTTCAAGTAAGGTTTTATATTATTATTGAATTAGCCTTAGTAGTTATGAGGCGATATGATATTTGAATATGATTTATATGCAATTAGTCACATGATAGGATGTTTTTCCCGTGACTGTTTGATTATATGGTTGGTGTCGTGTTGACTAAGTACCCATAGAGAATTATGAGTATATGGCGTCTTGCCATTCTAATTCTAAATGAGTAGCTTGGACCATGACATTGATAGGCCGTACTATCTTTAACGAGCATATAGTTCACCGCTTGATAGCTTTTGTGTCTCGGCTTGGTGGGTTTATATCCAAGTCGGGGCATGGCTGCCTATTTCATTTTGGGAATGGAGCCGGCTTAAGTACTAGCCATCTCTGCTTAGGGGGTCGCCTAGTAGAGTTTCTCGTGTACGGTTATGTCATGAGACGGGGAATGGAATAGCTGTTGTCGCTAGGTCTGATCAGTCTAGGACTAGGATGTTTTCCTACCTTGTGGTATAGCCTCGAGTTACAGAAGTCGACTATTGACGGTGCTAAGAACTTATGCCTGTTTGTAGACGTATTGATCTTTCATGTTTGTATGATTTTATGAGTTCTAGAAGGTGAGATTGCAAGCCGGCGAAGGTTGATAGAGTTTGGATTACCGATTGTTAACTGATTCCACATGATTTAACGTGTTTGATTTTAGGGGTTTGAAGTGTATCTGGCCAATGTTAAGGGTAACCTCTGGAAAGCTAGGCATACAAGCTCCCTACCTCTTGTATATTTTATTATCGGTTTCACATGATAGCTTTCATATGCTAGGTTATATGTTAGTTAATTGTTTCATAACATGAAAAGCATATCATATATGTTAAGGTTTTGTATTTTCCATATACATTGCTTTTATGTTATTCATGTTTAATTAAACTCGACATTTAGTGGCTGGGAGAACTCGGAGTTACTCCCCACTGACTGTGGCTTCCGTGTTTATATTTAATGCGGTTGGCAGGTTTGTGATGCATACATTGGGTACATTGACGAGCTAGCGAGCGAAGTATTTACCTTGGACCTATATTCGGTTCTTTAGGATTGTATATTATTATACCCTCTTTTATTTCCGTATTTATACGGGAGATATGTCTCCCGTCTTGTATATTTCTTTTGTATAATATTATTTCCGTTTTGTAATAAACCTTTTTATTTATGACACCTTCGTTATGTATTATCATATTTTATTTAGTTAAATTATTTTTTTTCTTTCCGCAAATTTGAGGGTGTCACAAAGATGAATTTCACGTATGAGATCTACACTAAACTTGTGACCATGTTCGTAGGATCATTTAATATGAAATCGCTTCTTAGAATTTTGACCTTTAACATGAAGGATGGTCAATATGTTTGCTCACACGTACTCAAATGATTGAGCATATTGAGATACTCAAGAAGTAAGGAATAACGATTCTTGAGCAACTTGTGATTGACCGCATACTCCACTCCCTAAACCGTATCAAAGGGTTTGTTAATTTTAGAATGAACTTCAACATGCAAATTGTCACCACGACTCTACATGAGTTGAACAAAATGGTTTTGCAAATTGAGTGTAATATGGGCTACCATGCTAGCACTAGCAAAGATGTTTTGAACATCAAATGACAAAAGCAAAGGGAAGTTCAAGAAGAGTGGACGCAAAGGTAACAAGCCCTCACCTTCTAAGGACAAAGAAAGGCTATTGGGAATAGTTCTTCTAAGTATAAGAAAGGTGTCACCTCCAACGACAAGTGCCATTATTGTAATGGTATAGGCCATTGGAAACGTATTTGTTTCAGATATTTGGGAAATATTAAGACTAGACGAGTTCTTCCAGTAGATAATAGTTCTCCCGGATGTTTATGTTAATGATATTAATCTCAACTTTAGTATTTTGATACAAATTGTAGTTCTCAAGCTCCTAAATCTGATTTAGGGCATGAGAAGAAGACAAGGCAAAGCAAGCTAAAGGGGATCTACGAGATGAGGGAGCTAAGGTAGCGACCACATAAAGGAGACCTATGCATTGACTTTGCGTTATTTTTTTATTTGTCTTCCTAGTTATTGTTGTATTTTGAATATCGCTTAAGAACTTTTTGATTTCCGTGTAAGACATGGAAACTGGTTTTACTTCCATTTTGAAAGACAATTGTTGTACTTTATAATGATATTTTGGTTTTCAACCTAAGTCATTATGTTTGTGGAATTTATGTTCTAAACTTTTCATTATACAAAGTTAATATCTTAAACATAAAGTATTGTGACAAATCGATCATATGAGGAAATATAATGATTTGATCATTATAATCACCTAAGTTATGAATTGGATTCTCACTTATGGACTTGTGACTAAGTATCACAACTTATTTGAACTGATAAAGATCAATTGCATAGTCCAAATCGAGTTAATGAATTCGCACTTGGGGATTTACAATCCATATAAGTCCTATGATAAGATCTTTTTAATGCCAATAAGACTCCATACGGGTTATGGAAGGGATAAGAACCCCAAATTTGTACAAGACATGGATGCAGATCCAAGTATTTTGCTTAGATAGAACAAGTCTATTGAGAAGTAGAATACAAAGTCTAAACAGATAAGTCAGTTATAGATCGCTCAAAGATAATACGAGCATTTTACCTCATTAAACCTAAAGAACAAAGCTGTTTGTGGCTCATGGTGCTATCCTTCAAGAAAATATGTTTATTTTCAAAAGGATAGAGTGAGAGAAAATTTGTCACAAACTAATTTTTGGATAGAGAGACAAGAGAAAATGTTTTTAAGTCGTCCTAGGTTAGAGGCAAATAGTTAAAATTTTTACCTTTTGAAAGTAATAAGACAATGATCTATAAATTGGCGGTTATAATTTCCAATTCGAATTTGTTGCATAAGAGCCTTAAGAATACAAGATGGATACTATACATTAAAAATTACTTGAGGAGGTTTCGACCTCCCTAGGATTATTACATATAACTTAAAATATAACCATCTTTGAAATTCAAGATTATTGCATCGTCTGCACCTCGTTGAAAGTATATGTATGACAAAGTGACAAAGAGTTGTTTAAAGTTACCTTTCTAAATGGGCATTTAGAAGTGGACAAGATGTCGTACAAAACTTAGTATATCAATGTGTGATCCTAAGAGAGCACTTGAAAGGTTGTAATGATCATTGCATAACAAGAGAGAATGGTTTCCTTGAATTGTCGAAGACCCATGTTTATGCTGGTAGTTAAGTGGGAGCTAGATCTATCTTGTATGGACATGAGGATTAGTGGGAGTGAAAAATAATCATGTATGGACATGAAGATTAGTGGGAGCAAAATATCTTCCATGTCTTGTATGTATGAGACATATTAATCATTAGGAATGATGTACTAACATTACTTCCGTGGAGGAGTGTTTGGGAAATCATTTCTAGATGAAAGACTTGGAAGAAGCATATTGTATCTGAGGCAAGAATATCTCCCCTGTCTCGTATGTAGGAGACATATTGGTCATTCAAAATGATGTACTGACATTGCCTTCCGTGGAGGAGTGTTTGGAAAATCATTTCTAGATGAAAGACTTGGAGAATGTATCCAAAATCTATGGTGATAGATGAGAGAGGATACACATGATTGCTAATGTTTCCGCCATTAGGCCAATCATATTTGCCAAGATATGCACATACCTTGATAAGTTGTATCCTTGGAGCATGACAAGTTGATAACAAGTAATCCACATGAGAGTAATTGGATAGCCTTCAAGAATGTTCATGAGATTCTCGAGGAGAACTATGAGTTTATTCTTGTGTTTGGTAATAATAACTTAGTTGCGTGTTAAGTGTCACACGAACCCAAGTTTCCCAACCTGTAAAGGATCTGACAAAATCCATGGCTAAATTTTGTTATATTAAAAGCGAATAAATAAAAGGGATGATTGAAGTGTCAATCATTGAAAATTCTACATTTAGAGTCTTAGTACATAATGATGAGGATGAGCTGGATTACAAGGATCTAATAAGTAGACCCTTCCACCAAGATACCCATCACGTGGTTATCATGATAACAAGTGAGAGCATCTTTCGAGGTTAAAGAGCTCAACTCTAGATAGAGATCTATAAGTGTACTTTGAAAACTTCATGTTATTAGGAATAACGATGAATGGAAAGAAAAGAAGCAATTCATAAAGTTCGAACAAATGGATACATAGTATATATCCACCATCCAAGCGTTTATTGCATTTAGACAAGCAAGATGACCATGAAGTGTCATGGAACTTTTATACTTTAGATTATATGATATGAAGCAATAACATTGTGTTGATTGTTCATATGTGATAATCACATTTATCGTATGAGTTTCTAAAACTCATTATTGAAATTTATTATATCCAAATAGGTTGTACTGACTACTTTGAACCCTATTAAAGTGAACTTGATTAACATAGCCTTGGCCCCTAGTTGCTTACATGAGGTGATGTCTTAAAGTGACTGGAGTGTGATGCGATTAATGGCAAGTTCAAGTGCCATAGAGTCATATGAGATGACTAGTCGATCACATAGACAGACTGTATGGGACACTTTGTCGGGCAGTGACCGCTTATAGAGTTTTGGCAATTCATAAAGCATGGTCGTGGCGAGAGCTACTACAGTATTCTTTTTGAGTCAATTCTTTAGACTAGAAACTATTCTCCCAAGTCGGCATAGTTTCTGATTGACTTTGAGTTTTGCCCCAAGCCATTCTGTAAAAAGGGGTGAATTGGCAATTATTGGGTCATGAAGAACTGTGAGTGTATGAAGGACATAGTGCGATAGAAATTGTCCAATCCCTTTTCAGGGTTAACAAATATCTCAAGGCCACTTGAGGAGTAGTAAGCTGGAAATGCGTGGACACGCTCGGAAGGTATCTACGGAAGATAATTCCGGTCAGATAGATACTCTCCAGATCAAGGAAGCCACTCTAAATATGATCACGTACAAGTACGACCTGCAAGACACCTTGCATTGAGTGGGAGATTTAAAATAGGACGAGAGAATTGGTGACGCACACTTGTTTCGAACAAGTGGGAGATTGTTGGAGTAAGTGTCCTCAACAATAGTGTGATCACTTAATTAAATCTCATTAATAAGAATATAAAGGGATGATTAATATTATAGTCAACTTATCCACATTAAACGGTAATGATTGGCGTGCTAGAGTTTGACATTATTGTCGTATGACGATGGTGATCAGTTGATCCCTTGCGGTCACACCGAAAGGACGATTCCCAAATCATAAAGCAAATTAATTGTATATTGATACAGATTAATTAACCCCTTGGATTGAATAAGTTCAATCTGTATATGATAATTATCTTATAATTACTATTATATGATTATATGAAATATATTTTGGTGATTAAATGTTATATTGCCAAAGCTGTACGATGTTTATGAAGCATTAGAGATAAGACTAATGACGTAATATAATTACAATAAGTTGTAAATTATATGCGATGGACCATTTCACACGTTTATTTGTAGATCATCACCTAAAATGTTAAGTATAATTTATTTGTTGTAAGATTATATTTAATTGTTAAATATGATTTTATAAGCTCAAATATATACTATTTATAACATGTCACACATATGACAATTGACAAAATGTATAAGATAAAATGGATCCCATATTAACCAAGTGGAGCCGATTTTGGGAGGTTGTAGGTTATTATGATAATGCCTTGAGATTAAATGCAAAGACATGTTTAATGCCCTAACTAACCTAAGCTTACACTAGCTACATGGGTAAGGGAGAAAGCAAGCATGCTTGTCCCCCTTCCATCTCCCAAAACCGGCATGCCCAAGTGCCAAGTGAAGAGAATAAGATCTCTTCTTTACTTCATAATACGTTATGTATGTTTTTCATACTACAAGCTTATCTCACTAGAATAATAGAAACAAACAAGTTGTTCTCACTACTTTCTCATACACACACACACACCAAGTTATACTACTAATTGTAGTAGTGATAATAAGCTGAAGGAGGCTTCTTATCACACCTAGTATTGTGTGATAAGAAGACGATTTGAGATAGTCTAGGTGCATCCAAGAGGAGTGCTTCTATACTTGAAGCTTGAAGATGTTCATCCCATATTCATCTAGCTTAAGAACAAGAGTAGGAAGAAGTCCTATTCTTGTGCCCATTTTCGTGCCATTATCATTGTGAGGAAAATGTTTTCTTCTTATCTTTGTTATTTATGTTGTGCATGCACTAGATCTTGAACAACTAATTAAAGAGTTAATTAGTATATCATAAGAAGGGTCTTATGAGTAGGTATATGAACCTAACACTACTCACTTATCTCTCTAACATAATAACTTAAGGAAGTTATTCAAAATCTAAGTTCTCATATTCATACTCAACATATTACTAATAGTAGTAATAACATATATATTGAAGGAGCCTCTTATCTTATCTAGTAATATAAGGTAGAAGGTTATTTTGGGATAGTCTAGGTGCATCCAAAAGGAATGCTTCTACACGTGGAGCTTAGGAAGTCCATTCCTTGATTGCATAGCTCAAAAACAAGAATAGGGAGTCCTATCCTTGCACCCTTACACGTCCAAAATACCACTGTAAGGAACATGTTTTCTTCTTGAACTTGTGTTATTTTGTTTGCATGCACTAGATCCAGGAAACTAATTAAAGAGTTAATTAGTATTACTTACGAAATGTCTTAAGTGTAGGTATATGAACCTAACAAACAGCCCCAACTGCATTGTCACTGGCATCACACATAATCTCAAACGGTAAATTCCAGTCAGGAGACTGGATAATTGGAGCTAAGATTAGAGCCTGTTTCATCATGTTAAAAGACTTAACACACTCACCAGTAAACACAAACGGGGCATGCTTATGGAG
>JAIUZE010048367.1:0-17710 GCA_022085475.1 Heliosperma pusillum
TTGTATGATTCTATGAATCTTAGAAGGTGAGATGCAAGCCGGCTAAGGTTGATAGAGTTTGGATTACCGATTGTTAACTGATTCACATGATTACGTGTTGATTAGGGTTTGAGTGTATCATGGCCATGTTAACGGTAACCTCTGAGCTAGCATACCAGCTTCCCTACCTCGTGTTATAGTTTATTATCGGATTCACATGATAGCTTTCATATGCTAGGTTATATGTTAGTTAATTGTTTCATAACATGAAAAGCATATCATATATGTTAAGGTTTTGTATTTTCTATATACATTGCTTTTATGTTATTCATGTTTAATTAAACTCGACATTTCGTGGCTGGGAGAACTCGGAGTTACTCCCCACTGACTGTGGCTTGCGTGTTTATATTTAATGCGGTTGGCAGGTTTGTGATGCATACATTGGGTACATTGACGAGCTAGCGAGCGAAGTATTTACCTTGGACCTATATTCGGTTCTTAGATTGTATATTATTATACACTCTTTTATTTCTGTATTTATACGGGAGATATGTCTCCCGTTTCAGATATTTTTATGTATAAAATGATTTTCTTTTTGTTATGAACCTTTTTATTTAAGACATCTTCTTATGATGAATATATTTAATAGTAGGTTCCGGTTTTAAAATTTACCGATTTTCACTAAAGTGAACCTATTAGAAACGTATTCTCATCTTTTATTTATTTAAATTATTTTTTTCTTTCCGCAAATTTGAGGGTGTCACATCACATGTCACAGGTCACATGTGTGACAAATGACAAAATCACAAAATAAAATGGACACCCATGTTAACATGGGTGCACCGGTTTTTGTATGGTGTAGGGTGAGGGTTAGCTTGTGATTAAATGTTCTAATTAAAGCATGAACATCATGATTACTACCCTAATACCTATAGCCACCCTAATATACATTGATTAGGGAAAAAGGAAAGCATGCCCTCCCTTCCCAAGGGTAGTGCCGGCTTTGGTGCTACTAATAAGGAGAGTTTTATCTCCTTATTACTACTTGTCATCTCATCCAAAAATTAACACAAGTTGTTAATCCTTTTCTCACACTAGAAACTTGAGAAGTTTCAAATAAAACTAAGTTCATATATTACTAATGGCTTACAATATTACTAAGTGTAGTAATGGTTGTATTAGTAGTATTATTTAAGGGTTTCATATGTATCATCTAGTATATGATATATGTGGAGATTTGGGATAGTCTAGGTGCAACTAAGAGGAGTGTCTCTACACTTGAGGCTTAAGGAGTTCATCCTATACTCATCTAGCTCAAGAACAAGAGTAGGAAGGAGTCCTATTCTTGTGCCCATTTTCGTGCCAATATCATTGTGAGGAAAAATGTTTTTCTTCTGATCTTTGCTTTATATAGTATGCATGTAACTAGATCTTGTAACTACTTAAAGATTTAATTAGTTTTACTTAAGAAATGTCTTAAGTGTATGTATATGAACCTATAAGCGTGATGAGTCAATTAATAGTCTTTCTTCACGTTTTAATAGTATTGTCAATGAACTTAAGTGTCTTGGTTGTAACTTCGAATCCGGGGACATATTTCGAAAGATCTTTCGAAGCCTAAATGATAAATGGCAACCGAAGGTGACGGCTATTGAGGAGGTTAAAGATCTATCCATTTTGACCCTCAATGAACTAATGGGCAAACTCATGGCTCATGAGTTAACTCTCATGAAGCTTTCGGGTGAATGCTCTAAAGCGAGAGGCCCCGCACTCAAATCAACCTCAAGTGATGTGGAAGATGATGGAAATAACGAGCCAGCCATGTACTCACGTAATATGGCGGATATGATCAATAGTCATGTACATAAAAAGTTCAACAATTTTAGAAAGAAACGTTTTCAAAAGAATAGATCATTTCATCCGTTGCTTATTTCAAATGTGTTGAAAAAGGTCATATTATCAAAGATTGTCCTAAATGGAATGAGTTCAAATCTAAGCATAACTGGGGTTTTGCAAAGAAAGAATACAAACACAAAGTCATGTCTGCAATCTGGGGCTTATCTGATTCCGAAGAGGACGACATATCTGAGGAAGAGTTAGACGCGAAAGTTTGCATGACTACTCGTCTAACTCATGCTGGTCAAAATTCTTCAAAGAAAGAATCCGCAAAATGCCTCATGGCGCATCCCGATGATTCCGATTCCGATGAATCTAATGTTGAGGTAAATAATCTCAAGAAAAAAGGTTAGATCCTTCTCCAAAGAACAGGTGTTTTCTATGTTTGATGATTTATTTGATAAATGTTTTGCTAAAAATGAAAAGCACGAGGCTATGCAAACTCAAATTGAGGATATAGCCGAATAGAATATGAGTCTAAAAGAATGTCTAGACAAGATTAAGCATAGTAACATCATACCCACACTTAAGAAGGAAGTTAAGAGATTAAAGAAGGAGAACCTAATTCTTTTCAATAAGGACAGATAATTCTTTTCAATAAGGTCAATCTGTCAGAAGCCACAGTTGAGTCGAATCTGACTTCTAGTCTGAAATTTCAAAATGAGTCATTTGTAAAACAAGTGTCAAGTTTAACTATTGAAAATGACTCTCTGATATCTGACCTTACTTTGTACAAAAGACATGTTAAAGATCTTGAATAGATTGCTAAAATGCTTCGTGATGGGACTATTGATGCTTGAGTTGCTGTTGAAAAAGTAGGACGATTAAACCTTGACTATCTTGCAAAATTGAACCTTTGAATAAAGAGTTAAATAATGCAAAAGATTTTTATAATAAATGGGAAAGAAGCCAAACTGTTTTAGACTTTCTCACTAGTTAGTCCACTAAAACTGAAAAGAATGCTGGTCTTTGCTTTAAAAGTCACAGTGCATTCCACTGTTGCTTTCGACACCAAGACCAAGCAAAACGGATTTTAGAAAAAGAAAGTATGCTAGCTTTCCCCAGTATATAATTTGCAATTATTGTGGCAAGACCGATCATGTGTTTAATGGTTGTGCTAAGAGATTCAATGACCTAAATAAGAACTTCAAGGTTGCTAAAATGATTGATATTGTGATTCACAAGAAGGGATCCAAACTTGTTTAGGTTCCTAAACTAAAAGCTTGATTTCTTATAGGCATTAGTGAGAGGCAGTAGCAATTGGATAGTGGATCTTCTCGTCACATGACGGGAAGTAAAAGCCAATTTCTCTCACTATAAGCCTACGATAGTGGCACCGTGATGTTTGGCGATAATAAGAAAGGTGAAATTATTGAAATCGGGAAGGTTGGTAAGTCATCGTCACATTGTGTCGACAAAGTGTTGCTTGTCAAAGGTTTGAAGCATAATCTCAAATGTGTGATAATGATAATATTGTTGAATTTTGTGCCAGTGATTGGTGTGTACTAGAAGGTACTACAAGGGAAGTCATTTTGGAAGGAAAACGTGTTAAAGATGTTTACTCGAGTAATCTTTGTGCCTTGCCAAGTCAAACCTTGTCTTGTATGAGCACTTTAAAGAACAACCCATGACTTTGGCATAAAAGATTTGGTCATGTAAACGCTAGAACATTGAACACCCTTACACGTCTCGATCTAGTAGATGGCATTCCTAACATTAAATTTGACTTTAAAGAATTATGTGATGATTCTGCTAAAGGAAAACAAGTTCGATCCTCCTTTAAATCCAAAATATTTTTTAGTACTTCTAAACCTCTTGAGCTTCTTCACATTGATTTGTGTGGTCCTATGCGTGTAACAAGTAGAGGTTTGTTGATTTTTCACGAATCGTTTGGCTACTTTTCTTGAGTTCTAAAGATTAAGTATTTGATGAATTTCTAGTTTGGTTGAAAAAGGTCCAAAAAAAATTTGATTTAAAACTCATATCCTTGAGATCCAACCATGAAACCGAATTTGAGAATTCATCATTTCTTACTTATTGTGATGAGCATGGTATTAGCCATAAATTTTACACGAGTGCTACACCTCAACAAAATTGGGTTGTGGATCATATGAATCGCACTCTTGAAAACATGGCTAGGACTATGGTCATTAGTAGTAAAGTGCCACAGAAGTTTTCGGCCGAAGCCCTTAACACATCATGCCACATTTATAACCGTGTTATGATCCGAAAAATACTTAATAAAACTCCCTACGAATTGCTTAAAGGAAGAAAGCCTAATTTATCCTATTTGAAATGCTTTGGTAGCAAATGCTTTGTTCACAATAATGGAAAGGATAATTTGGGTAAATTTGATGCTCGTAGTGATGAGGCCGTTTTTGTTGGATATTCGGATCGTAGCAAGGCTTATAAAGTGTACAATAAACGAACTATGAAAATGTAACACCCGCAAATGTACCCCATTTTTTTTATAGTAAAAATATTTTTCGGATACTTTTCAGCGAAATTTAGTTTTAGTTTAGAATTATGTTTTTCCGAGTCGAATTTAGAATTTCCGAGTTCGTATCTGGGTTTTTCGCGAGATTTCAAGTAAAACCCATCTTAAGTTGTCTTTGACTTTTTCTTAACTTTTCCACTTATACTCCCTCATACTACCTCCTAACCTAATTCATTCACACAAACACAACACTTGCTTCTTCCTTAAGAAATCAACAAAAAACCTAACTTTTCCATAATCGTCTTATTCTTCCCCTCTTATCTTCCTCTATCCGTATTGATAATAAAATTACCGTCTTTCTCGCTTTTCAAACTTTCCGTCTTTCTCAAGGTGAAGTAAATTCATCTTTTATTAACTATTTGTAGGTGGTGACCTTCAAGATCCCGACAAAGACTATTTCTTAATCGAAGAGGACGTTGACGCGGAGTAAAGACGCATAAAGGTAACGGTGAAGGGTTACTCGATATCATTTATGTGTTTTACATGATTTATATGTTAGAATTCGTATTTAGAATACGATTAGAAAGCTTAGGATTTATGTTATTGATAATGATTGTTGTTTGTTGATGGTTGTTGATGATGAATATTGATTGTTGATAATTAATAGAAGTAGATTATGAGAATTGAAAATGATAGAACTTGAATTGAAGCTCTTGGATGAACTGGGGTTCCAAGCCGGGTGACCGGCCGCCGACCCCATTGGCCGGCTGGGAACTCACTGCACCGACCCTTGTTTGTAAAATGATCATATCTCCTTCGTTAATTGCTTGTTTTGGGCTTGTGACTTATCGTTGGAACCATAAGAGGATAAGCTATCACCACAACTTGGAATTTCTGCATTTTCATATCTAGAACTCTAGTTATGACCGTTTGAAGTGGACCCTTGTTTTAGTTAGTTTCCAAACATGCTTTTCGTGTGTAGAGGTGCTCCTGGCCGGGTGCCCGGCCGCCGGCCCCCAGACCGGCCTGGAACACGCTGCCCTTTCCTTTGTGATTTTTGGTTTTGGCATCATGCGCGAGCCAGGGTACCGGCCGCCGGTCCTCTGACCGGCCGGCAACGCGACTGTGTTTTATTTCTTATAATTTTCTAAATTCGTAATTTGTAATAGTTCGCATGGTTCGTTTATCGTATAATTTTACGTAGTGACTTATAATATTAATGTTTTGAGTATATGATATTTCATTCGCTTGTATCACATGTTTTGTGACGGTTTTTTGGTATGTCCCACTTTGAGTCGGTTTTTACAAATGTTACGGTTTGAGCACTATTTTGTTATGTGCTTTGTACTCTCATTCCCTTGGCTACCTCCACGTAGTTAAGGCGGGAATGTAGGAACGAGATGTATCTTACTGCTCTTAATTGAATGTGTTAGTGGGCATACGACGAACGTGGTTGGGAGGTGAGGGTGATACGCTTTTGCGTGAGCGGACTCGGCCCCGTCCAAAGGTGTTACTTGCGAACTCGGGGTGGTGTTATTTGCATGTAGCGTACCGCTTGTTATGAGGCTTGTGCTCTTTTCTGCCTCTTTCGTGAATGTCGACCGAATTTAGGGTAGTCGGCGTCTATGATTGACCGAGTCTTGGATGTGTAACGTCTTACCACATGTCGAATCGGAACACGTCTTATTCCGAGAGTCTGGCCAGGTTTAGACTAGGACCGTATTATTATCGTCGTCCTACCGGGAGGAAATTAGTCTACATATCTGAAATGAATTGAATCGTGTATGCGTTCAGGGAAATGTCTTATCCCGTGGATGCCTTTTAATCATATTTGCCATGTACACGGTGCTAGTGCGTTTCATTTACCGTGAGAGAGGTCGTCATTGTATTGTATGTTTGAATGGATGATAATATGATGGAGTATTTGTGATCATCGCATGACTTGGCATGGTTGGTTTGTCGAGGCTCAATCTTATCAAACTTATACCGCTAACGGTGAGATGCAAGCCCTAGTGAGCGTATTCGGTTGCCTAAGAGTGTCTTCCCCGAGTCTTTGTATAACATGACAGATTCGGATTTGTACTTCATATGCTCTTACTCTTATATATTGAATTGCCTATCTATTCTTATCGTATTTCACATGTATAACTATATATGCATGCTTCTACTTTAGTATTTCCTTCTATGTACGTTTAATGTGATATGGCTGGGAGAACCCGGAGTTACTCCCCACTGACTGTGGCGTTCATGTTTTTCATGGATGAACAAGTTGCTTGCTTGGATGACCTTTTGCTATGATATTTTGGGTTCGGGTGTGAGCTAGCGGGCGTTGTCCCTGGATTGAAACACCTCTAGACTATTTTAGCTAGTTTGCTAAACACTTTGACATTTATAACATTTTGAGAGACTTCGTCTCTTTGTTGTATTTCGTAGTTTAGTTTGTAATATTTGACACTCCTCGTAATTTTTTTCTTGCATGTATAAAAGTTTTTAAAATACCGTATTTCCGCAAATTAAATCACATGCTTGTATGTTTTATTTTCGCATTCGCGAGGTTTGTCACAGTTGGTATCAGAGCTTTATCGCTCCCGACGCACACACGTGAACCTTAACTTAAACTACTTGACCTTGAAATAATAAATGAGAGATGGGTAGAAGTTAAGGACTTTACTTGGTAGTCTATTTGTTTATGCTAATTGATAGGAATAACTTAATTTGTTTTTGTTTCTTATGAAGATGATTAGACCACGACTAGTTGAGAATGTTATGTTGGAAGCTCTCACTCAAGTGCTGAAAAATCAGCAAGATGCGGCTTTAGCTAATGCCAACCAAGTTCCCCCTCGAAGGGAAGAGAACCATCAAGGTCGCCACGCATGGGTAGCTGGACAAATAGCTAGAAGTAAAATTGTACCATATGGTGGAGAGCCGGACCCTACGGAGTTATCCGATTGGTTCCGTGAGATGGAGAAACTGTTCGATCTATACCAAGTCCGAGAAGAGGACAAGGTGAGGATCACAAAGCATTTCCTTGTGAGAGAAGCTGATAATTGGTGGGCTATCACTAGTGCCACCGTTACTCTCGAAGATGACTTCAACTGGGCTTGTTTCAAAGCTCTAGTGGAAGGTAGATTCTATCCTAAAGAGCTTAAGCAACAAAGGCTCAAGGAGTTCATAGACTTTAAGCAAGGAAACTTGTCAGCTCAGAACTTCACTACGGAGTTCAATAAGCTAGCTCATTTTGCTCCAAGGCTTATCCGAGATGACGAGGATCGAGCCTTCTATTATCGCAACAACCTGAGTGCCGTTCTTCAAAGTAAAGTGAGAAGGAATACTACTACCTTTGGGGATCTTTATGATAATGCCTTGTGGGCCGAGAATTCCATGAAGGCTATTAGAGATGAAGCTATGATGAAGAATCCCTCTCCTTCCCCCTCTTTCAATCCAAGGTCAAACTTCCATGACAAAAGACCTTTCCCTCCCTCTTCTTCTAATGACTATGCTATCAAGAGGCGTTTCAATGCTCCCTCAAACTCCAATGCAAGAACACTTGCTCCTTATCACCCTCAAGCTCAAGGACGAATGTGTGACGATTGTAGGAAACTCGTTCACCCCGGAGTTGGATGCTATGATAGGCCCTTCTTTTGTTTTCTTTGCAAGAAGTCAGGTCATCGCTTTCGTGAATGCCCCGATCGTCAGACTCCCGCACCCGGTGCCAGAGCTAAAGGATCCATTTACGTACTCAGCCGAGCTGAAGCTAATGCTCACCCGGAGATCGTTACTGGTAGGTTCACTTCCTTAGAGCAACCTCGTTTTCCTTTTCCGCCTTCGTCTTTTCCATCATATTGCAGTCTTTTGATGATGCCTCCTAGTGTTCCTTGTATCCTATCCGTAATTCCCCTACTCTCTTGTGAGATGGTTTTCTTATTAGCTAATGTGAGAGGTTTGTAAATGGGTTTTGATGCAGTTTTCAAATATGGTAACTACCCGCCCTATTTAGCTAATTTCATGTTTAGTTGATTATAAGGAATTGAGGATAAAGTTAGGGTGAAACTCTCTTGTTGGTTTTTGGACTATGGAGTTTGATGTTGCAATATCATTTTCAGGACCGAGCTAAGCGTAAGGATAGTTGTTGTTGTTGAGGATTATAAAGGTGGCTTTAGACGTTACTTAGGAATTTATTGTCTTTAAATGTTGGACCCTATCAGGAATGTTTACTTGTGGAAACTTGATTTGGTGACCAATCTTGAGGAATATTTTCATAAGCGAAGACTGGTACGTTTTGAGTTTGATGAGCTAGATGATTTGATTAATTGACGTATCGCCACATGTTTGGCAATATGTATGATTTAAAATTGGTACTTATTCTTTGCTTGAGGCATTGCGATTTGACTTTCGAGGATGAAAAAGTCCATTGTAAATTTAGGATAATGAGTATGAAGTAATTTGAATCAAGGGATTTTTATGGTGAGTCTCTTTTACCTTGTGGATTGTTAGTTGTGGAGTCTACCGTGCCGATGGACTTAGGTAAATATATTGGATTTGAAGAATTGGGATTTGTTGCTCGAAGTTTCATGTTTATGAAATATTTTCTTAGGAATCTAATGATCGAGAATGTTGAGGATAAATTGCACTCTCTTGAGGACTAGTTTGTTCGTGAAGTTAATGATGTCGAGTTGCGAGCGACGTTTGAATTATCATAGACGAAAGATAGGTTTGGAGTTCATTTCTCTCTTTTCCCTCAAATTGATCCGTACTCCTTCTACTACTCTTCAATCCTTCCCCTTTTTGGTCCGTTTTACTCGTTGGACGTGCCTCTTAGTATCGCGATTTGTGATTTCGATGTTCGAGTCGCTCTATGTACGTGTAATGTCTTGTTATTTTGATTTTATCTTTGAGAAAATCTCCAAATTTCCATATTGCTTTCCTAATTTAACTTTTCAAAGAAGTTTAAAGATGGATTTTGCACCCTCTTTTTGGAGAAAATGGATTTCTTTTGCTTTTATATCTGGATTTTTGCGTTTGGTTGGATGTTTGGACTTGTTATTGGAGACGTCTAGTGACTAGTCCTGCACTTACTAGCGTTTGTTTGATTTTCGATTTCACTTTTTCGTCATTGATTTGATTTTTGATAG
The DNA here is from genome assembly GCA_022085475.1 of Heliosperma pusillum. NCBI lineage: Eukaryota > Viridiplantae > Streptophyta > Magnoliopsida > Caryophyllales > Caryophyllaceae > Heliosperma > Heliosperma pusillum. Next base: position 9,445 of record JAIUZE010048367.1, read on the forward strand.
CTAGAGTTCTCGTCCGCGACGGGCATTCTTGTGATTTGTAAATAAAGTTTCGCACTTATGAAAAATCTCCTTAAACCGTTTTCGAGAAGAACCTCGTTTCATAAATTTTTCCCTTATAAGTTCTCCTATTAATTGTGAAAACCGATTCTTGTCCTTGATACTTTTGTTTTCTACTCACAAGTTTCGAGGACGAAACTTTTTAAAAGGTGGGGTGATTGTAACACCCGCAAATGTACCCTATTTTTTATAGTAAAAATATTTTACGGATACTTTCAGCGAAATTTAGTTTTAGTTTAGAATTAAATTTTTCCGAGTCGAATTTAGAATTTCCGAGTTCGTATTTGGGTTTTTCGCGAGATTTCAAGTAAAACCCGTCTTAAGTCGTCTTTGACTTTTTCTTGACTTTTCCACTTATACTCCCTCATACTACCTCCTAACCTAATTCATTCACACAAACACAACACTTGCTTCTTCCTTAAGAAATCAACCAAAAACCTAGCTTCCATAATCATCCAAGCTTAGAATCGTCATATATCGCTCATTTCTTGCTCAAATTCACGTAAGTTCGTCTTATTCTTCCCCTCTTATCTTCCTCTATCCGTATTGATAATACAATTACCGTCTTTCTCGCTTTTCAAACTTTCCGTCTTTCTCAAGGTGAAGTAAATTCATCTTTTAATAACTATTTGTAGGTGGTGACCTTCAAGATCCCGACAAAGACTATTTCTTAATCGAAGAGGACCTTGACGCGGAGTAAAGACGCATAAAGGTAACGGTGAAGGGTTACTCGATATCATTTACGTGTTTTACATGATTTCTATGTTAGAATTCGTATTTAGAATACGATTAGAAAGCTTAGGATTTATGTTATTGATGATGATTGTTGTTTATTGTTGTTTGTTGATGGTTGTTGATGATGAATATTGATTGTTGATAATTAATAGAAGTAGATTATGAGAATTGAAAATGATAGAAATTGAATTGAAGCTCTCGGATGAACTGGGGTTCCCAGCCGAGTGACCGGCCGCCATGGGGCTGGCTGGGAACTCACTGCACCGACCCTTTTTTGTAAAATGATCATATCTCCTTTGTTACTTGCTTGTTTTGGGTTTGTGACCTATCGTTGGAACCGTAAGAGGATAAGCTGTCACCACAACTTGGAATTTTTGCATTTGCATATTTAGAACTCTAGTTGTGACCGTTTGAATTGGACCCTTGTTTTAGTTAGTTTCCAAACTTGTTTTTTGTGTGTAGAGGTGCTCCTGGTCGGGTACCCGGCCGCCGGCCCCCAGACCGGCCTGGAACACGCTGCACTTTCCTTTGTGAATTTTGGTTATGGCATGATGCGCGAGCCGGGGTACCGGCCGCCGGTCCTGTGACCGGCCGGCAACGCGGCTGTGTTTTATTTCTTATAATTTCCTAAATTCGTAATTTGTAATAGTTCGCATGGTTCGTTTATCATATAATTTTACGTAGTGACTTATAATATTAATGTTTTGAATATATGATATTTCATTCGCTTGTATCACATGTTTTGTGACGGTTTTTGGTGTGTCCCACTTTGAGTCGGTTTTTACAAATGATACGGTTTGAACACTATTTTTTTATGTGCTTTGTACTCTCATTCCCTTGGCTACCTCCACGTTCGTAAGGCTGGAATGTCGGAACGGGAATGTATCCTACTGCTTAATTGTGTTAGTGGGCATACGATGACGTTGTTGGGAGGTGAACGCTTTGCGTTGATCGACCCGGCCGTCAAATGTTGTGTACTTGCGAGGTGGTGTTATTTGCATGTAGCGTACCGCTTGTTATGAGGCTTGTGCTCTTTTCTGCCTCTTTCGTGAATGTCGACCGAATTTGGGGTACTCGGTGTCTATAATTGACCCAGTCTTGGATGTGGAACATCTTACCACATGTCGAATCGAAACACGTCTTATTCCGAGAGTCTGGCCAGGTTTAGACTAGGACCGTATTATTATCGTCGTTCTACCGGGAGGAAATAAGTCTACATATACGTAATGAATTGAATCGTGTATGCGTTCAGGAAAATGTCTTATCCCGTGGATGCTATTTAATCATACTTGTCATGTACACGGTGCTAGTGTGTTTCATTTACCGTGAGAGAGGTCGTCATTGTATTGTATGTTTGAATGGATGATAATATGATGGAGTATTTGTGATCATCGCATGACTTGGCATGGATTGTTTGTCGAGGCTCAATCTTATCAAACTTATACCGCTAACGGTGAGATGCAAGCCCTAGTGAGCGTATTCGGTTGCCTAAGAGTGTCTTCCCCGAGTCTTTGTATAACATGACGGATTCGGATTTGTACTTCATATGCTCTTACTCTTATATATTGAATTGCCTATCTATTCTTATCGTATTTCACATGTATAACTATATATGTATGCTTCTACTTTGGTATTTCCTTCTATGTACGTTTAATGTGATATGGCTGGGAGAACCCGGAGTTACTCCCCACTGACTGTGGCGTTCATGTTTTTCATGGATGAACAAGTTGCTTGCTTGGATGGCCTTTTGCTATGATATTTTGGGTTCGGGTGTGAGCTAGCGGGCGTTGTCCCTGGATTGAAACACCTCTAGACGATTTTAGCTAGTTTGCTAAACACTTTGACATTTATAACATTTTGAGAGACTTCGTCTCTTTGTTGTATTTCGTACTTTAGTTTATAATATTTGTCACTCCTCGTACTTTCTTTCTTGCATGTATAAAAGTTTTTAAAATACCGTATTTCCGCAAATTAAATCACATGCTTGTATGTTTTATTTCCGCATTCGCGAGGGTTGTCACAGAAAATGAAAGAAAGTGTACATGTCATATTTGATGAGTCTAGTCTTTTTCATTCTTATGAGCAGGTAGAGGATGATGAAGATGATGAGGACTTTGAGCTTGGAATGATCCCACATGACATGGAAGATGTACACGAAGGAAATGAACCCGATCCGCAATCAGAATCACTGATGAATGGTGAAACAGGCCAAAACTCAGGGGGAACATAAGCACTTCAGTCTTCAAATGAGCCTACTACATCTAGAGGGAATAGGGGAACACATTATCAAAACAATCAAACATAAACTCCTCCCCATTCACAAAATGAACCAGAATCCACATTGGGCTCCACTGTTGATTCAGACCTGATGATGCCTCTCACACTATAATCATCCCAAAAAAGTGGAAACACCAAATATCTCATCCCCTCACAAACTTGACCAGTGACTTGAATTCGGGAAGGAAGACAAGATCATCCCTCAATGATTTCTTTGCATTTTATGCGTTCCTCTCATAAATTGAACCGACAAATATCGCCATGACCCTTGAAGATGCAAATTGGGTGATAGATATGCAAGAGGAACTTAATCAATTCAAGAGGAATGAGGTATGTCATCTTGTCCGTAGACCATCTAGTTTGACCCTGATTGGTACCAAATGGGTCTTTCGCAATAAGCTTGATGATTACGGTAATATCGTAAGGAATAAAGCTAGACTAGTGGTGCAAAGAATTTAAACAACAAGAAGGTATTGATTATAATGAAACCTTCGCACTGGTAGCTAGACTTGAAGTCATACGTATGCTAATAGCTTTTGCGGCTCACAAAGGCATCAAACGTTCTCAAATGGCCGTCAAAATTGCTTTTCTAAATGGTTATTTAGAAGAAGATTTCTTTGTAGAGCAACCACCTAATTTATGGACAATGATTTTCCAAACCATGTTTCTAAATTGGAGGAAGCACTTTATGGTTTAAAACAGGCTCCAAGAGGTTGGTATGATCGCTTGTCAAAATTTCTTTTAGAAAATGGCTTTGTGCGTGGATCTGTTAATAAGACATTGTTCATAAAGTCACATTGTGGTGAACTGTTGATTGTACCGATTGTTGGAGTAAATGTCCTCAACAATAGTGTGATCACGTAATTAAATCTCAATAATAAGAATACAAAGGGATGATGAATGTTATAGCCAACTGGTCAACATAAATCGGTAACGATTGGCTCAATTGAGTTTGACGTTACTGTCATATGACGGTGGTAATCAGTTGATCCCATGAGGTCACACCTAAAGGACAATCCCCTAATGATGTACATTAATTAATTGTATAGCGATGCAGATTAATTCCTTAAATTGAACCAAGTTTATATTGTAAGTGAGAAATACATCTTATTGTAATATGATTAAATAAGATTAATTTTAGTAATTTAATTGTTATATTACTAAGAATGCATTATGTTTATGAAACATTTGAGATAAGCAAAACTGGCTGATTATAATTACAAATTGTTGTAAATTATATTAACCAAATATGAGATGACCCATTTTATTTACATGTAATTATAAAAATGTGACTTAAAACGTTAAGTCTAATTTATTTGTTATAAAATAGCATTTAAATTTGTTAAATGCACATTTATAAGCTAAATTACATGTTACATGTCACATTACACATATGTGACAAATGACAAATTGCAAAAATAAAATGGACACCCATTTTAAGTGGGGTGCACCTGTTTTGGTAGTGTAAAAGAGGGTGATTATTTTGTGTATTATTCTAATTAGGAATTAGACATAATCATTCACAAAAACTATTACCAGCACTCACCCTTTCTTGTTAAGAACAATTGAAAGGGACAACACCCACCCATGTGGAGTTGGGATGGCCGGTCATAGCAACAAGAATAAGAAGGATTATTTCCTTCTTATTTAAAACACACATCTCATTTCATTTTGTATGTAATCTCCACTTCTCTCTAAATCACTTTCTTACTCTAAAACTCAAGAAGTTTTCACATAATTTAGAGTTCATATTCTAATAAAATTACTAGTGTAGTAATAGAGTTATTAGATTTATTTTAAAGGGTTATTACTTATAATACTAGTGTAGTATTTTAGTAGAGAGAAAAAGGGTTGTCTTGGGTGCTACTAATTGGAGAGTTTCTACTTTGAAACTTGGAAGATCATCCTCATATTACTAGCTCAAGAACAATATTTGAAAGGAGTTCAAATATTGTGCCCATATTTTTATAATCAATGTAAGAAATTGTTCTTTACTTATTCTTTTATTATGTGACAACCCTCGCGAATGCAGAAAATAAAACATACAAGCATGTGATTTAAATAGCGGAAATACGGTGTTTTTAAAACTTTTTACATGCAAGATAAGTATACGAGGAGTGTCAAATTACAAACCGAATACAAAATACTATAAGATAAGAGACGTAGTCTGTCAGAAGGTTATCAATATCAAAGTGATTAGCAAACTAGCTAATAAACGTCTAGAGGTGTTTCATCCAGGTACAACGCCCGCTAGCTCACACCCGAACCCAAAATACCACAAGCAAAAAGCCATCCAATTAAGCAACCTGTTCATCCATGAAAAACATGAACGCCACAGTCAGTGGGGAGTAACTCCGGGTTCTCCCAGCCATATCACATCAAACGTACATAAAAGGAAATACAAAAGTAGAATCATGCATATATAGATATACATGTGAAATACGATAAGGATAGATAGGCAATTCAATATATAATGATAAGAGCATATGAAGTACAAGTCCGCGAGATCGCATCATGTTTACAAATACTCGGGAAGACACTCTTAGCCACCGAATACGCTCACTAGGGCTTGCATCTCACCGTTAGCGGTATAACTTTGATAAGATTGAGACTCGACAAACAAACCATGCCAAGTCATCCAATGATCATGAATAATCAATCATGTAATCACGCATCCAAACATAACAATACAATGACGACCTCTCTCACGGTAAATGAAACGCACTAGCACCGTGTACATAGCAAGTATGATTAACAGGCATCCACGAGATAAGCATTTCCCTGAACGGATACACGATCACATTTCGTATATGTAGACTAATTTCCTCCGGTAGGACGACGATAATAATACGGTCCTAGTCTAAATCTGGCCAGAATCCCGGAATCGCATTTTCTAGTTCGACATGCGATAAACGTTTCGCATCCAAGACTAGGTCAATCACATGATGCCGAGTACTGATGCATGCATTTTATATGCATGCTTAGCCTTATTTGCCTCCATTATATGTTTGTATTTGAGCTCCTTTGAGATATTCTATCATAGTTTTCCCTTGTTTGCTACTCTTGGTGTTCTTGCTGTCATTTATGCAGGAACGAAGCCATTTATGCTTACTTTGGAGGATTTAGGATGAGGACCGAACTTCGCATCACACACAGACGACAGCAGGATTTCTAAAGAACGAAGTCAGAATCCCTACATGATCAAAGACAAGCCATCGATCGACCAAGACATATTGAGCTTAATGGGAATGATGCCGATCGAGAAGGACTTATGTCGATCGAAAACAGAGCTCATCTCAACTAGATCGATCGACCAAGACATATTGAGCTTAATGGGCCTGATGCTGATCGAGAAGGACTTATGTCGATCGAAAACAGAGCTCATCTCAACTAGGTCGATCGACCAAAAGCTATACCGATCGGTGAATACGTCTTATTATCCAAAGACGAGCTCAACTCAGGCCCAACGAAGGTACAATCGCAAGATTCATTTCTGAGAGTCGAAACCCTAATTCAAGGTTAAAAGGAGGACAAAGGCAAACCCTGGAGGCATCACATTGTATTGCAAACAATCCCTTGTCACGGATTGGAAGCAATTGTTCATTTATTTCCTTTAAACTTCTCAAAAACTCGTAGCTATTAGTTTGATTCTGGTTTTAGAAGGCTTTGAAGCTATTTTCAGTTGTAATTCAGCAATTGTCGATCGGATCCTCTCTCTGCCGATCGACCAGATCTCTCTATCAAATCGATTTTTTTAGTTTTATTTCGTAAGTCTGGTTATTTCCCTCTTGCTTAATTTTTATTATTACATTATGAATTCTGAATCCCTTCCCCTCGTATTTTTAGATCTAGTTAGAGCCATGCGTAGCTAAACTCATTCTAGGGCTAGGGAGGTAATCGATACTTAGGGGAATTAGTTTAGTCAATTAAATCGTTATATTGATTTCTCTGGTTTATTTCATTACGTTAAATTATTTGTGGCCACATCTAGTTGACGTTAGCGTGACAACCTTTTGAGACTGATCCAGTAATCTTGGTAAAGACGACTAAACCATAAAGGTATTTAAATAGGCAGGCCGACCAAGTACCCTATTTTCCTACCCGAGACTATTTCTATGACCTTGACGACCCCTATTCCTTATAGTTGAGAACTGTCCCGTCCGGCCCTAGACTCTCTTATATTGATCTCCTTCGCTTATTTACATATACTTTTAGTTAGCTTTCTTGCCTTTATCGTATTTCTTTTATTCACTTCTAACTCAATCCTTAAAAACGACGACCATAGTAGATTTAGAATTGCGACCTTAGATCAAATTGAATTAGACTACCTCCCCGTGAATTCGATCCCTGACTTGCCACTAGCTATTTGTAGTTAGTTTAGTGGGAGTTATAATTATTATCTGATAACAGTTTTAGCGCGACATAAAACCGTTCATCAAATTGGCGCCGTTGCCGGGGAGGCAACAATTTTAATCAAATTTAGGGTTTTAATTTAATTCTACTACCTTTGTCGATCGACAGTCAGTCTAGTCGATCGACTTGCCTTTATTACTGATCTGTTTTGTTGGTTTAAGTGATTTATGCGCAGGAGTAACTCTGTTCCATTGGGAAATTTCGATCCAGAACCAGAGAGAACTCTTCGCAGGAGACGAAGGCTAGCTTACCAGTCACCTGTCGTCAGTGATACTGATTCTGAGCTCAGTCCGCCGATCACCAGACCACCTTCGCCGATCCACAGAACCATGCCTAGACTATCAGAGGATGGTTTACCTTCTGCCGCTCAAGTTCCCACTGGAACTTTGAAGCAATCCCTTACTGCCACGAACTTTAAGGTTGAATCTGGGTTTTACAACCTAATCCGCAAGGAACAGTTCGGAGGCAGCCATACCGAAGATCCCTCGCGTCATATCAACAAGTTCTGTGATTTATGCCAGTTGATAACTCACGAGGAGGTGACGCAAGACGAACTCAAGAGGATGTTATTTCCGCATTCGTTAAAAGACAAGGCCTCATCTTGGCTAGAGACCTTACCAGAAGCATCCAGTAGCCAGTGGGACACTCTTGTGCTAGCATTCTATAGGAAGTTTTTCCCTTCCGAACGTACTGCCAATCTGAGGAAGCAGATCACCGGATTCAGGCAGCGATTGAACGAAACTCTCTATGATGCATGGGAGAGATTCAAGGCTCTTGAGAAGCA